>QNGE01006952.1:0-26837 GCA_008508345.1 Paragonimus westermani
CGGGCGCTTTGTTTCTTTGATTTCTGAGGATTTTCACATTCGGGGTGAGAGATTTAATTTTTCCACACATTGATTCACTTAGTACCGAGTTGAATCCAGTCATTACGAGCGAATTCTCATCAACTGTTCAGAAGATAGATTATTTTCTCTCTCATTCGATACTGAGAAAGGCGTATAGTGGGTCAGCTGATCACGCGTAACTCGGTGTGAACCCGAATCGTTGACAAACGATTAAGTAATTAGTAATCGTTTAACATTGATTACCATGAATTATAACGTGAAGACGTGCGAAAATAAATAGATTATTTGAATGGGAACATGTGGGTATGGATAAATGTATATGAAAACTATACACACAGTTTTTTTGATGTGCGTGTTTTAAGTATAATTACCTACAGCAACAAAACGTCTGAATTTGATAACAGGTTCCTAATTTACATTTTTCAACAATATAGATGATGGGTGGAGATGAATAAAATGACCTGAAATTCCCTAACATATCGCCAATGTGCGATAGATTTTTGAGGAGGAGTCTGGTAGCCAGAACGAGCCAGTGGCCTATTTGCAGCTGACGTCTGTTGCATCACGTTCAGAAAAATTAATCAGAGAATACACAAAAATCGAAGATAGACGTCGTGGTTGATCACGCGAGATACTTAGCCAAGCCGTTTTTAAAATGCTGGGTGTTGCTTTTGGGTCCGCTTCCATTCGGATGCTTATTCCAAATATGGGGATTCTTTTGTAACAGACAAGTTCGCGCATATCGACTTTCAGATCAAAGATGTTGGTTAAGCGGAAGGTTCAATTTTTAGATAATATGGAAAGATCTGTTGAGAGTGAACACCGGAAGTTCCATTGAGAGCGTTCGGATATGTCGGTTCACACGGGTGTGTAAAGTTCAAATGTAGTCCACATAGTCACAGTGGGTCAAAACTCGGTTGTTGACAGCGAAATATAAGATGGTTAAGGATGGATATCCCAATAATATTCGGTGGAGGATCGACCAAAATTTTCTAGCACAAGACCAGTTGTCATACACGGTGATGTAGCTAGTGCATTACATCGCTGCAAATGTAATGTAACCGTCAATAAAATTGAAAACAATCTTAAAATAATCATCGATGCAAACACACCATGGCTGATAACCCAGGCTCGCACACGAACTTCGCATCAATAATACAATCAGAAATGTACATTTCTCACCGTGTGTGTGAGAAGCACACTGAGACGTGCGCAATCATTGCAGATAATTACAAGCGATGTAAAACGACAAATAATTAAATTGTATTAAAACGTGAAATCTGCTACCAAAGTAGACGTGATCGGAAGGAAGATGATTGTAATACACAAATCTTTCACGCACTCAGCGGTAAAGAGTATAGGTTGTTTGCTCCGTAGATTCAGCCCAAAAATGTGATGTTACGTTAATTTACCCTTTACAAGGTTGTGTGTAGGTCGGTTTTTCAAACGGTTCAAGGTCACCCCGAGTGGAGCGCATTTCCTTTCGTACCCGCGAAACTCAAATTGGCATGGACTAAAAATGCACCGACTGACCTTGAGGTGCAATTTTCTCATTGGGCAATGGGCTATCCCGCAGTGGTTGGAGAAAAGCACAAATAAATACAATTATATGCACATATAAGTGTACACACGAGTATGTATATACACGTATGTATCTGCAAATAATTGTGTATNGCTTTTGGTAAACGATCGTTGAAGGTTTTCTAACACGGAATTTCGAAATCCGTTGATACATTGAAAAATGAATAAGTATCCTGAAATTTCCTGTGAAACAGCGGAAGCTTAATCAATAGCAGGTGATTGCAAATCAGTTGTATTATATAGCACGTCCTATGCTAAGGGTCGGTGAACTTGTGGATGATACGGTGAAGCTGTGCACTACAGCCAACACAGCATTAGGTGGATCATGAAGCATTCTGGTGGTCATTAATGTGGAGCCACTTATCGGGAGGCAAAAGCCAGAGAACAGCTGGATAGAAGAAGAACAATGCAGAGATTCTGGGGACGGTAGAGGTGTCTGCATACACCGGTATCAAACTGATACATATTGTGGGCAGCCGGAAGGTAGTCACATTCACAATACATAAAAGCCGGGCAGGCCCAGTATTTATCGAGGTTATACAAGATTCCCATAGGGACCACGAACTCAGCAAGATTGAAAAAGTGCATGAATTGTCACCGGGTAAAGATCATCTTGCTTCTGATAAAAAACAGTTGCAGTATATGGCGGTAAGCCATCTTTTCCGCCGAAATCAACAGCCTGTGATGTTTCGGACCGTTGGCCCAATAAAAGAATATAACAGTACTGGTGGCATCATTGGTTCATTAAGACAGGCGAGTTGTTACGGGAAAATAACCGGAAAATTAGGATTAAAAGGGCTCTCCCACGGATGCACCCATCATGACAGTAGTATGTATCGACAAACCCAAGACTTATTTTCAAGGTGGCAAAGGTAAGACTACCTTCTTCACGGCGAAAGTGAGCGTCGGCCACCCGGCAGAACAAAAAACAAGAATACCGTAGGAACAGGAGGCTTCACGTAACAGTTAGGTCGGGAAAAACATTAATTTGATTTGCCTCGGGCCGCTTTTATAGCGAGGCATATGATAGACTTTTCCACCGAAGAGCGAAGGTGCTGGATGAAGATGGTGATTTGAACAAATAAGGTAATTTCAGAGGAAGCCCGACTGTGAAAACTCCGGATTTCGGTTGAATTTGGACTGACGACAGGAGCAACTTGCTTAAACACAGTAAACGCCGTACAAGCTGTGCTGGAAGCTCATGACCTTCACAAAAGATATGTGGCATTCGCCAAATAATCGGGCTATCTGAGTGCCGAAGCAGGATTTCTTGCCCAGTTCACGCCGGAATTTATCAACGCCATCAGTGGACATTGACACGACATTACTGTTAAGTAAGTGAATATTTATCTCCTCGCCTCACTTCCTAATAACAAGTCAATGGTGAACAATGAATTCAGTAGTTGCTAACTGCAAGCAGATTCATTTAACGCCAATCAAAACATTCCTAACAACTTTGTTTGTTTCCGGTGTGTTAATGGTAGGTAATGAGGTGTTCCCCGCGATTAACGAAGCAGAGGAACGCGAGTTGAGGATTTCACATATTTCAACGAGGTCATCAAAAACCTTTTTGTATTTGAAAGTAACAGATTTTGTGTGCAGGATCCCTCATGCGATTTATCCGCTTTATCAGCTATGTTAGCTGCACGCTTCCCTGCCTGCCACCGATTACTGACTCTTCTACTTCTATACGATGCAGTTCCGTTCTATGGCCTGTGTCTCCAAACATGCTGCACACTTGCTTTACTGAGAAATCCGATGCTTTTCTATTGGAAAGCCGCCATTCTCCGGAACAAAATCAAAGGCAGAACTTACGGCACAGAACAAACACCAGTTTATCGGGTTCCCCGAGTCGTTTTGCAAACAAAATGCATCAGTAAAATGAAAAATAACAGATGGTGCCGGTGCATTGGCTTTCCAAATGGTTGGCCTGACTCTGCACGTTGTCCGTTCGCTTTAACGCGTGACGTGCTCAAACAAATTGTTTTGATCGACGCTCGTTATGACGAAATTCGGTGCTGAGTCAACGTATTATCCCGATCACCCACCGCGATGGCATGCCAGTATGGTCGCGTTGTTGACAGAGGTTGGTTGCAGTCTTATGCGTCTCACCGTTTGACTTCGCATCGATGAATTTGCCAGCCTACTCCCGTTAAAATTCTTTGCCTCAACTTAAGTATTTTAAGTCCGTCAATCTTTTCTGGAATAAGGATCGTTTCTTGTGCACACGACTGGACCCTTTCTGATTTTGTGGAGGTCAAAACTTCGGCGCGAGAGTGAAGTGCTTGATAGATTCCTTCTTTGCTACGGTTGAGTCTAATGTGTGAAGGAACTGGATCCAATTTATGTACAGTCGCACCAGTAAAGCAAATTCAACGTGACAGTTTTCAACTTTACGAACAAGGAAAATGCGTAAGATTTGTGCCATGTAACTAAAACCTAATTATTTTCGGCTTGTTGTTGATAGTTACACTATCTAACCATTATTTTGTGGACGCGGTTTGGATCCAACCGACCATTTGCAACAAGCGATGTGCAGGAGTATTGAATATGAAACTACCGACAGTGGGTTTTCAGAGTGACCGATCGTGAGTGATTTAGCGATCATTTTACCATTTATTCCAGGATGGTTTCGTATGGCAGGAGCGGGAAACCCATAAATTCTGAATGCTTTCTGATACTGGTCCGCCTACAAGCGAACTGTCAATAGTCTAAGGAGTATTTGATCCAACTTCTCCCTAATGGCGCTGAAGAAGCAGGTTGTCATACATCCAATATTAACTCAGATACTCCACTTCAGTTCGCTTCTGAGAACTTGTACGGTTGACCGAAATTTGCATAAGGTCACTCGACATTTTTATTTTCACCCAGATTGCATAAACTAATAAGTATTTCATCCAATCAGTCAACGGTTTATTCCCTATGATTCTGCTGAAGTAACATACTGTCGCATTTCCAGTATTAACTGAGGCGTTTCAGTTTTAGTTCGATAGTTAGTGTCAAGAGGATGTCGAAAAATGTTCAAAGACTGATACAGAACGCGAGAAACTAACTGATCAAGGAGAAAGCAGAGAACAGAATCACCTGACGAGCGAACCCGCCTCAGTTGCTTGGAGTTTGCGCTTTCCCCATTAGATGTTTATCGCTTAAAGCCGTTTGCTTTCAAATATGACCGTTATATTGGTGCCAGCCTACGGATGTGTGACTTTTAAAATGTAGCCCAAAAATAAAATGCGCCTGTTAATGGAGGCTTTTAGAGAGGAAGGCACAAAAAGTTCGTAACGAAACGAGACCCACGGGCAGTTTCCACTTGATTATCTTTAAATGTCTTTTGAGCGTCTAGTCAGGATGCTCAAAAAACAGCTATGCTGCCCGGAGAAGTTTGCCGTCGTGATCACCGATTTAGCAACGCAGTTAGGCCCCTTATCAATGGGGTGTGTGAAACAGGTTTGGTCGTGATGTTCGCGAGGTCACCTAATTGTTCTCGCTATGCACACTTCCATGACGATTATCGTCTGGTGGCTGATAATTTTTTAAGATTACTTCACTTAGTGTGCGTCATAGTATAACATTCCTCTTATATGAATAAAAATGACGAATCATTCATATAGAATATATACCATAATATATAATCAAAACATTAGTGTATGATATAATAAATATCATATACGTTCTTTTATATCTGGTTTCTTGCCCCCCCCACTAAAATAACCCTGTAATTAAGCCCAGTGATTGAAGGGGCTCGCGACTAGACGTTCGCAGCTATTGTTGGTCACGGACGTCTAGTGGTTGTTCGAGCAACGCTTAGTCTTCTCTTAACGTCTATCAATATGTTGGATCCACGATAGTCGCGTCTGTAAGTAACGGGCGTCTATAAATTCTGAGCCCATCGAGCAACCGATTCGAATCCAAAACGTAAGACGAGTTTCTTATCGATAAGTTTTTAAACAATGTGATGAACCAAATAGTGGAAGACAACAACAAACCCCGATATTGAATCCAACAAATATACAGGTTCCGAGATTAACGGTTCACGTAATTGTGATCAAATGCAACAGTCGCGTAGTTGCAACGTGGTCAGGCGCAAATGGAACCAGGGTACATAAAAACGAAGGTCTGGCAAGGGAAAGTAAGGAAGAAAAACTAAACGGAAGCTAGTTTTTACAAGCAAACGGTATCAAGATTCAATAATACATCAAGGTCAACCCTCACGGGTGGAATGGTCTGTCGCATGAGTAACTTGAGTGGTAGTGTCAGACAGCAAGAAAGGTTCGTAATCAGTGTAAAGAATTCCAATCCAAGGGGATGAGTCAATGAGAAGGGAATAAATAAGGTAGGGAACGTGGCCAGCAACGTTCTGGTAACACACAACAAACACCAAAAATTCAACACAAAGAGCTACTTTAAGTACTATTGCCCATAACCCCACCTCCGTTTGTTCTAGATCGTTGGAAAGGATGACAGTGTATCATGGTTACATTTTCATCATCACAGACTGATGTAAGCCACTACCAACACGGATTATCCAACAAACTTACTTGCGCGACATAGCAACCCGAATTTCTTAACCACGTCACAAAATCCGCTGACTCAGGAAGTGCGCTCAATTTGTATTGCTTAACGTGGAAAAGGCTTTCAAACACCTGCCGCTCAACCGTCCTGTGACCAAAATAGCAACTTCTGGAATACGTGATTTAGTACTCGTCTGGTCCGCTTCATGCATTAAAGGCCACACACAAACGGTGAAAGTGGGAGATAATAGCTCAACGCCCAGACCAGTCTGCAGTGGAGTGACTCTAGGAATTGCTTCAGGACCGTTGCTACGTCTTATTTATATAGGCGATACACTGTGAACTATTTCTAGTTGTTCATGACGTCAAACTTATCCACGCTTTCCTCCCAGGCAATCTGAATTCTTGGTTAGATAATATGCGAAAAGTTGAGATATTGTTGCAGTCTTGCTGTCTTTGCGTGGCTGATGAAGTTTTCAACCAATAATCCTAGCATCGTTGTACACGGTTGTCATACACCAGCGGGCTTTATAAGGCTGGACGATCGTAACATAACAACTGTCATCTCGATGCGCGACCACTGTATAAGTTATTCGAACCCATCCGATTTTGCTGAACATGTATCTTGCCCAGTAACTGACAGTGAACGGACGATGGGCCATACCTTTACAAACTGCTAACAAGACCCCAATTATACTATCGCGAGTCTGATAGGCTAGCTCTTGGAATCTTCCAGCGTGCAGTCAATAAAAGTCTACTGGGCTCTTCACCATCCTTGAGTTACAGAGGACGCTGCCAGGGGATTACACTCGGACTTGTTCCGTCATGCTTATTCTCAGGCCTTCTCTACCTGAAGATAATATGTTCTAAAATTGACCTAATGACGTCCGTCCTCAATAATCCAGTCATCAATCCAATCATACTCAACAGCAGCCAGCTACATGAAACTTCCTTTGCTTTGTTAACATAACTGGCATATTGTACTATTCATAATTATGCGTATTGTATGCGTTCATTAAACGTCGTTTTTAACCCTTCAAAATGATCGCGCTCGCACCGGCGTAACTTTCACGTGTGCGTTCAGAATTATATTGTTGTTGCAATCCACGACCGAAGATCAAGGAGAATCCACGTCAGACATCACATTTTGCTTATGAACTTCCTTGATCGTGGGGTGGCCGTAAGCATGGCAGCAGTAACGGGAAGCCTCTCGTTTGCAGGAGTTTTGGAGACGGACTGTCACGTATGAATAATGTAGCCGCAGTTGGAGAGGGTGGTGCTCCCCACGTTATTCTCCGCATGCATTGTCAGAAGACAGGTTAGCCGCTTATGTTGAGAACTCGTTTAACACTGCTAGTTCATGGTTTTCCAGTTCTGAGACTTCTGAAGTTCAGGCTGAGGTGGGCGGAAGCTGTGATCCGGCATGCTTGGGGTCCCTATCGGTATGTGAAGATATGGATTAGGATGAAACAGTAATAATCGTGTATATTTCTCAACGCAATGTGGGAAGTGCGTTGGGATATGTGGGGTCATTTTAGATATTAACGGGTAGTGCAAAACTAAGTAAGGAGTGCTACAGACGTGAAATCTGCCAGCAATAAAAGGCGCACTAGGATTGTCTTTGGAGAAATTTGACGCACATAGCAGGAAAATGGTGGCTAGCTTGTCCCATTGATTCAGTCCAAAACATGTGATGGTACATTAATTAGCATTTCACATGGTCATATATGAGTCGATTTTCTGTGACATGCAGACCACCCGCTTCCACTCTAACATTCCATAACACTTGTGGCCCGAATCTGGAGCAATATGGAGGCATCGGGGAACAGCGTTCTTCCGAAGTAGGGGTCCGAACAGCAGTCCTGAAGAGAGAAGCAACACGAACAAGCATGAGCCAAAGGCCCAGTAAGCCATGCACACTACTTACACAAACGTAAGCTAAAACGGCACCGACAACACAGCAGCACACCCCGTCACACAACTCGAATTCAATCCGCGTGCGCTCACTGGTTTCGGTTGCGTGTTGCAGTTCCAGATAAGTCACCCCGAAGAATACGTTCAAATGAAACTACAAGGGATTTTTCCGCTACCTCATATAAACAGCGTTGGAAAAGTGTTGAAGCAGGCCGGCTTTGGCGAGGTAGGGCAGTGTCACAAAATCCGACGAACGATTGGACAGACTCCAGCGCACGATTCAGTCGGTTGCTGGAAACCGTCCAAAAGTTGAAAATCTCGTAAGTTGTTTGGTCAAGACGGATTTTTGCGCATTCACCCGTAGCAGAAGGTTTTCTCGCACAACTAATGTTTGTGAATTGAGTAAAAAGAGTGCAACTTAAAGTGTTTAGTGGGGGAATGTGGAGTGACCACAATTATTATGACGGAGTGTATGAAATTATTTGGCGAAGACTTTGTATGATATTATTTTCCTGTTGGTTAATAAAATATATGGAGCTGCCAACCAGTTGTTATAGTGTTTCGCGACAATTGAGTAAACGGCAGCTACTTCTAGAAAGCTCCCCATTTAGTGCTCAGAACTCTGCACGGAGTTTGACGTCAATTGACTTTATAAGACCAATGTTAAAAATGCAATCTATAGTTCGTAACACAAAAGCCGTTGGGTCGTTAACAAGGGGAGTAGTAGAGAGAAGAAGGAACAATAGGGACAAATGAAGGTATCACTGGGATTATGCGAGGTACACGGGGGGATTTTCCGCAGAGTTGTTTGAAAGGTCTTTGTTGCATACGCGCAAGGCCGCCAAATTCGTGCCAAGGCTCCTAGTGTGTTCTGATTGATCGCGGTCTCAACGAACGACGGCTCACTCGTCCATGCACCTTAAACTGACTCGATTGCTTGTAAATGCTTCTACTGAGTCACTTGTTTTTACTACCATTGTTGTTGCCCATAGGGCACGTAGCGGATGGGGTTCGAATACAGACACAACAGTGACGTCGTGAGCATTTTAGAGCATAATGTGAGACGCATACTTGTTCTGGCTGGAGCCGGGGTAAGCACGGATTGTGGGATCTTCATTTCAGAACGCCTAGCTCTGGATGTTATGACAATCCCTCCAGTACAATTGACTTGGCTTGACGCTATGTTCGATCTACAATACTTCCATTTCGATTCCGCACCGTTCTAATTGCTTGTGAAAAATGCTCGCGATTCGTTCTATTTGTTGACGGCCGTTCCGGACCTCTTCGCTCATCTTAAACCGACCAATCTGCAACTTCCGGATTCCTATTGGCGTGATGCTGCCATACCGCCAACCGAAACTGATTGGATACAGTGTACTACAACTATCACTACTGCATTTACTGCCGCTGCTAATACAACTACAACTACTACAATTACTGCTACTACTACTACTACTGAAATTACTACTACTATTGCTACTACTACAACTACTTCTACTCATGTGCTTATGCAGTATACAGTTCAAATGGTCAAAGAAGATGTGTTATTCCAATGTCTTCTGGATCAGTTTGTGCAGGAGTCTGGAATAGATTACCTAACCCACGCTACTGCACAAATGGACGCTTTTGTTTTTAACATTGGTCGATAACATTCATTGTTCGATTACTGGTGTACCGTTTCCCCCGAAAAAAGCACCACCCCAAATGTTACACCACTAGAACAACGCGCACGTTCAATTAGTACGTTAGCTACTTTGTTTGTCAACGTTTCTCGCGGACGTCTGCACTCCAGGTTTTTGGATCGGAAGCGCTCTTGCTATTCTTTGTGCTTTTGGAACAGCGGTGCTTGATAATGAGGCCCAATTTCAACTCTACGAAATGACACTTGATCAAATGGCACTCAATGGATACTCCTGTGAGTCGGCAGCTTACATTTTGTCCTACGCAGAGCACACTACATTCCTGATCGCCATTCGAGCTAAGGCGGAAACGACGTTGTATGAACGTCAAGGCCGCCTGTGCCCCACATTCGTGTCAAGGTTCCAAGTGTGTTCTGATTGGTCACGGATTCAACGACCAACGACTCACTCGTTCATGCAATTTGAAATGACTCGAATGCTTGTAAATGCGACAATACACTAGGCGCTCCTACTGAATCACTTGATCTCAATACCGTTGTTATTGTCCGTGAGGCACGTACCGGAAGGGCCTCGAAAACAGAAACTACCGTTTTGGATATCGGCCGGTAATCCGTTTACACAGACTACCTTCAGACAAGCTCCGAAGGATTAGAAGCATCGTAATTTTGATAGTTACGACTGTTAAGCACGGACGATCAGTGGTTGTTTGAGCAACGCTTAGTCTTCTCTCAACGTCTATCGATATGCTGGATCCACGATAGTCGCGTCTGTAAGTAACGAGCGTCTATAAATTCTGAGCCCGTCGAGCAACCAACTGGGATCCAAAAAGGAAGACGGTCGTATTGGCGAGTTTCTTACTAATAAGGTGCTAATGTTAAAAAACAAAATGACAAACCAAATAGTGGAGGATAACAACAAACCTCGATATTGAATCCTCCAAGTACACAGGTCCCGAGATTAACGGTTCACGTGAATATGACCGAATGCAACATTCACGTAATGGCGAAGCGGTCAGGCGAAAATGAAACCAGGGTACTCATAAACAAAGGTCCGACAAAGGAAAGTAAAGAAGAAAAAACTACGTGGAAACAAGCTTTACAAGTAAACAGTATCAAGGTTCAATAATACATCAAGATCCGCATTCATAGGAGAAATGATTTGTCACGCGCGTAACTTGAGCGGTAGTGTCAGATCGTAAGAAAGGCTCGTTATCGGTATAAATAATTCCAGCGCGAGGAGACGAATGAATAAGAAAGGAATAAATAGAGCAGGGAACGTGACCACCAACATTCTATTAATACATAACAATCGTCAAACACTCACGCAAGCGGCTACATAAACAACGAAGACGAATATATTACTACAAAGGGGCATATATATGTAGAAAAAGTGTGTGCGTGGATTACAACACTCCTGAGTTAGGCCACTCGAGGTGGTTGAAACGTAGAGTGATAGAATTTGCTCGAAACCTTGTGTTATTCTCAATCTGTTTATCAATAGTATGCGTGGATTATTAACCTGTTCATTTTCCATGTGAATGTTCTAAGTATAACTCATATGAGGTCACTCTGCTTGATTCACTAATGAGCGTCAGTTTTACAACTTCCAGCACAGGAGTGAAATGCGTTAATTTTCTAACGTTTCCATGAGTAAACGATAGATCAAATGCTAAACGAGGGTGTGAGTGACAGATGTGGTTACAACAACACGTTCCAATCAAGCCATCTACGACGGCGGCGTGACAGCGGTGACAGATATGCACGTTTTATGCAGCTGACGGCTAGATGTCCGGTGAACCACTGAGCACACTCTAGCGCAGGATTTCGTCGACTGCCGGAAACTGTCGATCAGCCGAGAATCTCGCGAATTGTTCGGTCGAGACGATGTTTTGTGCGTCCACTCATCGCAGAAGATTTTCTTGCACAGCGGATGTTCATGAATTCCGTAAGAAGAACGCAACCTCGTGTGAAATGAGAAAATGTGGGGTGATCTCACTTACTACGACGAATGCAATATTTTTTGACAGACTCTATGCGGTACTAATATTTTTGCTTTGGTTAATCAAACATAACCCTGCCGAATAGTTGTTTTGACATTTCGCGACTTACTCGGGATTTACTCAGGCAGCCGGAATATTGAGTCGACAATTTGAAAGGCCCCATGAAATGTGTGTTCCAAGTATAGCTGATATAAGATCATTCGGCTGGATTTACTAATAAGCGCCAATTTTATATATTCCAGCAATCTGGGTAAGACGTGCACATAAATAAACAGATGAATAAAGTGATGTTGATTTCACAACGGTTTCGTGAGCATGCGGTAGACCAAATGCTAGATCGGGATGTGAGTAGATTATACAACGAACCGTTTTAAGCAAGCTGTTTTCGAGGGGAGTCTGAAAACGCACGCAGCTGGCGGGTAAATGTTTCGCGGACCATACTCACAAACTCATCAGAGGATACATGGAGTTTGAGGATAGGCATTGTGTTTGGTAACGTAAGATAGCTATCCGAACCCTTTTCAAAACGCCGAATGTTGTTACTGGCTGTGATTTCATTCGGAAGTTGATTCCAACCATAGGAGTATTTTTCAATAAATAAGTTTGCGCGCATCATTATCCGAGATAGCAGGATTGGTGAAGTAGAGCCGTTGTTTCTTAGACCGTCTGGGGGAGTTGTGTTGTAAGTGAACGGTGAACTCTGTGGTAATGACGTCCGAATGTATGAGTTTATAAAGAAGTGTCAAATGTAGCTTTAATCATTGCAACCAAAGTGGATCAATACCAAGTATTTGACAGCGTTGTTGATAGGTGGTCGAAGAAGAATATCCTAGTAAGCTTTTGGTAAGTGATCGTTGAAGATCTTCTAACCCAGACCTATAAGACTTGCGTGGATGGAAGTAAATGAATGTGCAATAGTCAAGTTGAGGCCAGGCACACATTTAGTAAAGAACCAGCCTAGCAGCCGGTAGACTGAACGTCTTTCTGGTATAGCCTATTGTCCTTTTAGTTTGTTTCACCTGAAGGCATGCTTGTTCGGCGAATTTGAAGGAGTTCGAATACCGTATTCCTAGATCTGTGACGGAAATGGCGGCATCAACATTATGACCGTCTAGTGAGACAGAACCATTGGGTAATTGACAACTGTAAGCAATGATGTTCGATTTGTTTGCTGAGAACATCATCAGCTATGTTTTGCACCACGACTTCAATGATGCTCAGTTCCGCCGTATATTTCGTAGACAGAAAGCATTGTTACTGGGCTAACAGAATGTGTAAACGAATTTGATGTGGTCAGCAAACAGAAAGGGCTTGTCACGTTTATTAACATCGCGTACGTCATTCATATACATGTGGAGAAGCAACGGCCCCAGAACACTTTCCCGATTCATCCGCTGTTCACTGGTTTTGGTGTTGAGCACTGCTCTCCTACCTCAACTGTTTGGGTGTGGCCTTCAAGATATGACAAAGGCCAGCTATGAGAGGGGTTTTGTATGCCAAAAGAGACTAGTTTGACCAAGAGGCGCTTATGAGGTGCACGATCAAGTCTTGCATGTCTGAGCGTGATAATTACCGCATTTCTTGCGTGGATGGACATCGACATATGGTTTGAGAGTTCCAACCGACAAGTCATACAAGAGTGCTTACTAAAGAAATCTTACTGTGAAAGGTTTGTAGGGTTGTGCGACTTAAGAACTTGACAATGTGCACTTTCGTTATCCTCTCAAACATTCTCGAGCAGATCGATGGGACGATATTTGCTAACGTGCTGCCCTGGACCACTCTTGTGGCGAACCACAATGATTGAGTTTTTTCAATGAGGGGTTGGGTAGATGTGATGGAGTAAACAAATTAAGTAAAATAGTTGGTATATCCTCACCTCGCTGCTTGGTGACCACTGGTGGGAAACCATCAGGTCCAGGATCGACTGAGTGTTCAGTGGTAGCTAACTGTGAACGAATACTTTGAACACCAGTCGGAACATTTCCCAGAACTTTATGTTTCGGAAGGAGTATCAACAGACAATAGAGTGTGTTCTTCGCTGAACGAAGCAGCAAAATATGAGTTGAAGATCACAAATATTGCAACAGTCTCATGAACAACCGTTTTGTCGCTGAGCGTAATAACTTTTGTAGCAGGGTCCTTCATGGTATATCTTCGTCTCATCAGCTGCCTTAGTTTCACGCATCTGTGCGCGCTACGGAGCGCGAGTTTCTCTTCGTTTATATGATGGAGTTGCGTCTGACGCTCTATGTGTTCGACCATTTTGCTCATTTGCATCACCAGTGAGAAATCTGGCGTTATTCTGTACCTCGACTTGAGCATTTTAAGTCTGTCAGTCTCTTTTGCATTAAGTATTCTACCTTCTTCATACGAGTCGACGTGTTTTGACTTTATGGGGACCAGAACGTCAATACAAAATGTCCTCATGTTTGGGTCTGATATGAGAAAGAAGGTATTCCAATTTAAGGATCCAAGTAGGGAGAAGAGGGCATTTCAATCAATGAATTTGATTGAACGGTAGAATACGACTGTCGGTTGGGTAGTCATATTGGAATCAAACAGACATTGGACGACATTGAGGTCGCTTCCTGGAAATATGAGATCCAATATATGCCTCTGTCTGGTGGGTGGCAGAACATGTTGGGCCCAACCATTCAGTTGGATGCATGAAAGAAATTCGACTTGCCTTCTGGAGCTAGGAATGAGGTCCAGAAGATATTAGGTATGTTAAAGTTACCACCTTTTGGTTTGTGTTAGCAAGACATGTTTGACATGTGATTCATCAACTCTACAAGGTCAGTGGAATCATTGTTGTTAGCATTAGGCAGTTTGTAGATGCATGCTATAGGTAGCTCGCGGGAGCCGATGGAGACTAGTAACTACAACGAGTCTTCGATTTTACGAGGGATAGACTCATCAAGTGTTACTGCAGAAAATTGTTCTTCAAGGTAAATAATGCATCCATCAACTCGTCCTGTGAGGAGATCCCTTCGAAAAATGCGATACCCTATGGTGCTCATGTGGAGTATCAGGGGAGTGCCACGTCTCAGTGACGAGAATGGTATGGGGATTGGATAAGAAGACAAGGATTTAAAGATACACATCTTACTTACCAATGATCTTGCGTTCATGGGCAACAACTTATTGGAATTTTTGTCAAGCACAACATTCCAACTGTTAAAGAACTTCATGACGGATGTGTGAGTGGGTTGCAAAATATCAAATGGAAAGACCTGGTCTAGGAAATGCACCAAATTCCCTCTCATATTCGAGTGGATGTCGCAAAGGTTTGACTCTACGATAGAAATTACTGGAAGAGTGTCATTGTGGTAGGATGACTGAGTGGGACATGGGGACGTAGACCAGGTGGCGGCGGATGAAATGATCTATCCGTTAATCAGCTAACAGAACCGAGTTATTTACACATCAAGCCGTTTTTAGATAGGTGGTAATCCGCTGACATTTTGAAACGGCTCTCAGAAGAGCAGCTAACCACAACTAATTGGAGGTCGTTCCGGTTGTTTAGAACCCTATAGGTAAAGCCGTTGCTCAAGTACACTCTGGAACCGGAGCTTATAATGTATCTCACCGTGAACCCTTTGAATGTTATCACCTACTGAAGTGGACAATTGGTCTGCGAGTCGTGTAGACAATGATCAAGAATCTGTGAACGAGACTCGCAGGAGAGATGCAGCAATCCAGTGACCATTTTCGTGGCTACTTACTGAACACGTTCAATGACCAGCATACACTTCCTCAAACCGGTGTAACCGACTCGGTTAGCATACTCGTGGAGTGGTCTTATAAGGACTTCGTCAAGTGTTTGAAAGGCGTTCTTGTCTATGCGGAGAAGAGCCCCTTTTATCATCCCGAATCACAACTCCCCTTTTGGCGGCCATCTGGTGTTGATTAGAGAGGGATGAACTTGTTGACCGCCAAATCTTCAAATCTCTTTAAAGGTCAAATTGTGCGATATCTGTTACCCTTTTTGTACTGTGTGTGACAAGTAGGTCCCAGCAGTGTCCTCCGAGCGACATATGTGCACACTTATTGTCGTCCAGATGGAGACTCTTGTCATCTGACCGGCGCCTAATACGATCAAGGTCAGTCTGCAATGCGCTGGAATCACACACATTCCGGCTTTTTGAACCATCATCATAAAGGACTGTGTTGCCGGAAAAACTTCCGGGAGTTCCTTTATGTACACTAGGAACAACAGTGGGCCAAGTATGGATCCCTGAGGAACTCCCTCTGAGACCGGGAAAAGAGGACGAAGACAAGAGCCGGTTTTTACTCTGAAAGTCCTGTCACCAGGAGAAGAAATAATCCACCGATAATCTCTCGTTGGAATCAATGGGCTGCTACTTTATGTGCGAGTGGACCATGTGGAACACGGCCAAAGGCTTTGGAAAAGACGGGAAAGATAACATGTAGCATGTGAAGTTTGTCTTTGGCCTCTCTCAAGCTATCCATGAAGATTAACCTATTGGTTGTGCATGGCCTATCGGTTAGAAAGTCATGCTGAGTAGGAGAGAAAAGGTAAGTTGAGAAGAGACGCTTAAAGGTGGCACGTTTGTACAGACGCTACATTGTCTTGCATGGGATGATGGTGAGGCTGACATCAAGCTGGAGAGTGGTGTCGCAAATGTATCAAGCGGGTGCATAAGCACGTAGTTAATTATTGAATGGATGCAAACAGAGAGTCTCACAGCCCAAAGATCCAGTTATCTAGTGGGTGCAATCGCGAAAACGCCTAGCACAAGCACTTGCCGACAGGATATACGACAGGTCATACACAGACAGGCAAACACTAACCAGACACAGTATACTGACAGACAATCCACTACAGTCAACCTTACTGATTTGGGTAGGTTATTATATATCGACTACCTCTCCTATCAGGAGTTGCCCGGCAAAGCAAAGGAACTGAAACTGTCCGAAGTTTCCATGAGATATCATTCCGGTCTCATCTTGAACGCAACAAAGTTTGGAACCAAAATTACCTCTTTTAACAGATTATTCCAGAAGGGATCACTCAGGGCGAAATCGAGTAACGGCGACAAAAACGGTGATGCTGATGTTGGAGGCAAAACGCTTCCCCCTTGAACTTTAGGTTTTGGTTCTGATTAGAGCAGGTCAGCAACGGTTATTGGAGTCAGCTGACATTTTGATAGCTAGTGTGATGTCTTCTCTCATCTTTCAAAACTCTGGGGCAAACAGATATAAATCTTGCAGTCTCCTCTGGTAACACTGTTGCCGAAGGCCACTCAGTCGCTCCGTAATCCTACGCTGAACCTAGTCAGAAGATAAAGGAACCGGGCTCGACTATTTACTTTATCAATATGCGAACGAGGGTATAACAGATGGGAACAAAGTTATCTAAGTTGAGGCTGTCCATGTAACGGCTGATGATACTGCGGACAACGATAGCTTTGCATGCCATCATCCTGCAGCTGACGCGGAGAATTAGATCTTTAATGACGACCGGTCCTAAGTCTTTCTGTTTTTACTGGACGCAAAGTCTAATGTTGTCAAGACGATGCGAGGTCACATCGTTATGACGAGGCCTCAGGGCTTCGTATTCTGCTGCATTCAGTGGTATTCTGTTAAACCCACATCAGCTGCACAACATGCTTATATCCGCTGTAAGCTGATTTCATCCAGAGAGTCTTGAGTGACTCTCCAAAGCCTTGTGTTCTGTGTACAGCAGAAAGCCCGAAGGTAAAAACGATGGTATTTCACTGACGAATAGACTGAACGGTGGCGGTACTAAAATTGACCCTCACGACATCACACTCGGGGCATTCCGTGTTGTTGTGCAAGTACCATGAACTTGGATGAGATTTCAACCACCGTGCCACTTTTCACCCAATTCCGTATCATGACGGCTTGGAAAGCATTATGCCGTGGTCTACTCTGCCAAAAGCCTTCGAGAGGTTCAACAGGATAATGTCAACCCGGTCCCTAGAATTTGCAGATTTGGTCCACTGGTTGCGGGCAGGTACCACGTAGTCAACGAGTGCCCCCGTTCTGAAGTCGTGTTGTTTATGGGTAATCGGTGCGTGTACAGGCGAGCTTTCAATGGCTTCGTCAACAACGCTTCCCATTCCCTTCGAACGGTCAATGAGAAAGGGGAATGGGTCTGTAATTGGAAGCCACGTTACGTGCACCGCCAATCTGCGGCATTATTTCACGTTGCTTTCCATCAGCAGGTAGTTCACTTATTACAAAGGACCTCTAAGACAAGCTAACCATGACAGTAGCCAGGTTATTTGTGTAATTTTTGGCGGCCGTGGTTGATTATTAGGGTTCGGTTGATTAATCTTGGCAAGAACAGTGATAAGAATAAGGCCTACACCGTTCAAGACAGAGAGCTCATCGCAGTAGGGGTTCCACACATGACTGACATGTTAGCTTCGGTGGCATTTTCCAGGAACACCCATTCACTTATGTCAGCAATGACTGTGGCCGCCTGCTCGTTGCTGTTGGTCAGACAAGGATCTGTGAGTAGACGGTGACTACTTGGTTCCAACAAAACGCTTCTAAACAGCTGCTCATGGAGCCACCTGGGGTCTTGTCCTATCTGGGATAACGTAAGGAACTACAATTTCAATCCGTTGATAGGTTCGGCCTTGATACACCCGTTTCTTGTAAGTTTAAAATGATTGTAAGCTCTCAAGTTATTCGTCAACCCGAACATCATTTAGGCGTAATGCCTGCTGCAAATAGGTCTTCTTGTATATCTACGGGCCACGTGGGACAGATTATTACGTTCATAGTCCCTCAATGGTACGATTAATTTAGTCGCTCTGTCCATAGTGGCTCTTGAATTTGCTACGGTATTTCTGCGGAGGGTATCGAAAGATCAACTACCGCCTCAGAAGAGGCACCAATAAGCTTGAACGAATTCAAAGTGGAATCGCTGCAGACGACTGGTATCTCAGTGCTGAAGTTCTCCACCGAACCAGGCAGGTTAGTGAAAATTAGGACTAACCAAGACAGTGTAAAACCTTAGAACCATCTGATGCAACCTAGTATATTTTCATGTTATCCTAACTCAGTAGTTGTGGTAGAAACAACGCTACAAATGGTAACCGGGCAGGGTGACCGTTCAGGGTTTCAAACATAATATACGGATGATTAAAATTGCCTAGTATTGAAATACCGTATGAAGCCAACCCGATGATTCTGTGCAAAGCAGTGGATGAGTTGCTGTCGTAGGCTCTCGCTTACTGGCAGGTGGTGTATTTGTGATAAGGTGACAGGCTGGTCAAAACAGAAACGGACGCACACTCCGAAGAACTCGGGTGGCCGAAAAGCTAATGAATCGTTTGATTTCAAATGGTCCGGGAGAGTGGACAGGTAAGGTGTCACCCCGCCACCATGCTTGTTGATCGTATCGTTTCTTGAGGTAGTTATTTTCAGTCTATCCATTTCAACATCCCTTATAACCAGCCGCAGCGGTGTCTCGGTAAATGCCTTAATGTCAGATGTCTTTTCCAATTGCAGCAGTCTCGGTCCTGGTAACCGATTCGCCAGATTGGTATGCAACCCTATTTTTTAATGAAACATTGAAATCATAATGAATGACTCCGTACTCATGAAATTTGCGGTCTCGAGGTGGACAGCTCTTGATTAAAGACAGGTTATAACACAACTATAACATTTCTCCCCGTCCCTACTTCTCTTCACACTGATTGGGCCAAAATAGTCCACACCACCATTGACAACCGGGTGCCAACCCGATTCTATTCAATCGGGCGGCATGGGAACCATCACTTGTTTTACCTGTGATGACGTTCATAAGACTATAGTGAAAGAAAGCTCCAATGACGCGTTTGACAGCGAACGCACTCTAAATAATCCAGAATCTGCATCTGAATAAAGAAAGAACATGTGGCACACCGCAATGCCCCTACAGCGTACGATAATGGGTAACAATCGTGTCTGTCACACGAAGAAACTTGAGAAGAATTACTGGGCATTTCAGCTGAAACTTCACATTAGCCAGCATCAGTTGTCCACTCACTCGTACTATCCCCTCAAACGAAGCAGTGCTCAACCTACGAAGCGGACTTCCCTTTGGCAGCTGAACTGTTTGTCCAGACTCCTGCAACCTCAACAAAAGGACGATTCATCTGGAAAGCTAGCCCTCTGAACTAGGCGGGCGATAATCTTTCTCATCAGGCTGAAGTTCGCCCAACTTTAAGTGACCTTTATTACCGTAACATCGTTCCGTCGATGTTTCGTAAGGAGCCAGTGTAACTTGAACCTGCACAACCGGGCTATAGTATATAGAAGTTCAGGCCGGCACGAAGTACCGGGCATCCAGGTCACAGAGATATAGTTCAATTTAATCGCGTTCAACTGAGCCGATGGTTGCTTCATCTCCACCCCGGTGGGTTCACTTACGGCAACAAACTTTTCAGGCCAAGTTGCAGCTGGTTGTTTTGAAAAAGTAGGACCTGACAACCAGGATTTTATACCTCCGTAGTTGTGCACCTCATGGGAAGCGCTATCTTTTGGACTGTCTTTTGACGCCATATGTCGTCAATGATCGGAGGATGTCGAGTTGCATACAGCAGTCATTCGATTTGCACCAAACTTACTAGATCCAGTAGAGATAGTGGCACAAAAACGAAATGCGATCATGGGGTCCACCAGGAAATATACATTGACTTCAAATCAGTAGTCAAAATTTCTCAGACACGAACCGCCGGAACAGCAGCAACTAATTCTAATCGGGGATTAGAAGTCGCTTTCAGTGGAGCTACTCCTGAATTTACAATCAACAATGCTCGACACCGCTCTCCATGCAGAAACACACATAAGACACAGCGCCGTAACCAACCTCCGACGCATCACAAAAGACGTGCAGTTCGACCCTCTACCGGTCAACAGTTTTACCATGCCCAATACAGCTCAGAACATGTGGTTTTCTTAGATCGCGTAGGCTACTGTATCAGTTACTTGTCAGCATGAACGGGTTCGTCCCAAACAAAACCTTCTTGATACAGTGCTTGCAGCGAGCGGTTATCTGGCCGCAACCGTGGCGACACAAACCCTAAGGGATCGTATAGGTGGACAAGTCTCTTCTGGTAATTGGTTTACCTGGTGGGGTGAAAATCGACACAAAACAATTGGTTTCTGCGTTCCACCAATCACCCAGGGTACGTTCAAGCGGTAAGGGTTCACTCCGGATCTCCCGCAACGGATCGGTGGGCTTTGAGGGACGGATAGTGTTCAACATTTCTCTGCTGTTTCAGACCCACCTCCACAGACAAAAACCCCCTTGCGAAAGCAGTATTAGGGTGAATTTAGCGCACAACGGAAAGGACTTAGTTCCTAATGGACAGGTTCCCATTTGAAACTTCGTGAGATGAACATCCAAATCATCGTCTACCCACCAAAGAAGGCGAAACGCTCTGTGATCCCTCTGAATAAGTAAATGAGATACATATCAACGCATATGTTAGAAGCACGCTGGATTATGCGCGATCACTGCAGATATTTACAAACGATGCAAAACGAATAATTAAACAATGGCACAAACGTGAAGCCTGCTATCAAAAAAGACGTGGTCAAAGAGCAAATGACTAGTTTGTGAAACTTTGACTCACGCAACAGAGAAGGAGATAGTTCACTGGATTCACAGATTCAGTCCCAAACAGGGATGTGACACCAATTTACTTTTCACAAGGTGTTGGGGAAGGCAAATTTTTAAATAATTCAAGTGTAATAGATAGTAGTGCCGCCATCTTGGTTGACCACATACAGTCCCTTCCTCTCCCTTTCAGGTCCTCGAACAGGCGAGCTGGCCAGAGGTCAGCGGTCAGTGAACATGAGGCCACTCCTGATTGGTGGTTTGTTACCGGACCGTGGGGTCCCCTATATGTGGACAAGGACCCGATGTGAATCGGAATCTCCTTCGGTATCAGTGTTGTGATAATACACGTTCCTCGTTGCTTCGCGACTTTGCTCTTTTTGTGTGACGTAGACTCTATGCTGCTTCGATTACGAACTTTGAACATTGTGTGTATTGTCGCGCGTGACTGACCCATTGGCATATTACAATTTTGACACCCACAGTGGAACCGTAATCCTGAATAATGCTCAGTTCATCGGATACCGAAGAGATGCCGAAACTTGTTCGAGCGACTGAGAAACCGTGTGTTTCGGACAGCGAACACGCATTTTGTGTACGACGGTAGCACGGACTCCCAGCACCGGAGAACTACACTATTGGAGAGGACTTTCATATTTGGGAGGCCCGGGTACGCCGCTACGTGCGGCATTTTAACCCAGACCAGGAGGTGGACATCGTACTGACTTTGATTCCTCGTGAGGCTCACGGCAAACTAGTTGACTTTGATATTCCAGAGAATCTTGAGGACCAATTCCACTTTCTGCGACGAAGGATCGCAGGTCTGCGTCCTGCAGTTGAATTTCGGAAGAAATTCCATGAGAGACACCAGCTTAATACGGAACGATTGATGGATTGTATGCAGCAATTTAGGAGACTGGCGAGGATGGCGTTTGTGTAAGAGACGCAAGAACAGAAAGAAGGCCGCATTCTAGAGAAGTTTTAGAGGGAATTCGTCAGCCGCAATGTCAGCGCGAATTTCCCATCCGCTCTCCCAAAAACTTGGCCGAGACTGAGAAGCTGGCTCAGTTGTTAGACCAAGTGGAACATGCTGAGTCCGGGGATGAAAATTTTGTTTGTGTGACTCAGAGCACCCCCGTTGACCGATTGCAGGGTCGGATGGTTGGCAGAAGCGCCTACACAAGAGGCGGACATTTATACAATGCCATCCAAAAGTGGAAGCGCCTGACTAGCAGAAATGTTTCACATGTGGCCGGCACGAAAACCTGGCGCGTGCGTGCCCATTATTTGCCCGGAAGCGCACAAATGCAGGTAAGTCACAAATCTTGAAATACGATACTCAACCTCCCTTAATTTCTTCGAACAAGTGTGCTTCTAGGTGGCAAAAGCTGAAAGAACAATAGTCTGTATCAAAAGAGCTTCCAGTCTACCAGCTGCGAAGCTGACGCTCTACGAAATAAATAAATAAATAAAATATATTTCTCAACGCGTATGTGAGAAGCACGCTTGGTTATGCGCGATCATTGTGTGCTCAGCCTCAACACGAGCATTGCACTCTCACTTACTGTCATCTATGCAAGTCTGATAGGCTTGTTGTCAAAAAAACCTTTGACGATCGTTTTCCAAAAGCTTATTAGGACATACTTCTTCGCTCATCTACAGACAACGCTATAAGAAACCTGGTATTGACCCACTCTGGCTGCGTAGGCTAAAGTTGAACATGACACTGCTGTATGAACTCGTACATTCAGGTGTGATTACCAAAGCGTTTACCGTCCACTTACAACACAGCCTTCCATATAGTCTAAGAAGTAAGGGTTCCACCTTGCCAACACTGATATCCCGGGAAAATATACGTGCAAACTTTTTCCTTGCAAAGTATTCCTACATTTGGAATAAACTTCCGAGTGAAGTCAGAGCAGTAACAACATTCAGCCTTTTAAAAGGGGTTTGGACAGCTATCTCACCTTAACAAACACATTGTCTCTCTTCAAACTCCGTGTATCACCTGGTGAGCTCTTTGAATGTGGTCCGAGAAACATCTAGCCGTCAGATGCGCATTACGTAGATAAACAGCCCGCTGTCTAACACCCCTTGAAATGTGAACGCGGCGCTTATTAGTAAGTCCAGCAGAACGACCTCATGTAAGTTTTAGTTATCACACGCACATTTCATGCGGCTCTCCAAACCGTCCGCTCAATTCTACGTATGCACACTTAAATCCCGAGTACATAGCAAAATACCACAACAAACAGTAGATAGTGTTATAAATTTCAATAATCATAACAAAACTAATAACATCGTATGAGTTCTTTGTCAAAAAATTCCGCTAGCTCATTGTCTGTCATAGTAAATGTTATAACCCCATAGTTTCTCATCTACCGTGCGGAAATACCTTCTCCTTTCCGAGCCCCATATTATCCACTGAGCGAGGAAGTTATTTTTACGACGGATGGGCGCACAGAATTTCATCTTAGCTGAATAGTTCGCGAGCTGTTCAACTTTTTGCCGCTTTTCGGGAAATCCACGAAATCCTGCGTTGGAGTCTGCCTAATCGTTCGCTGGATTTTGGGATTTTCCGCTCTGCCCCGCCAACGCCAACCTATCTTGGCATTTTTCGGAGGCCAATTTTATCCCCTAATTGCAAAACACTCCAAAGATGCGTTTAAGCATTCGTCCCGGAGTGACCTTGAAATATTTAATGAATTGTCCTTCCCACGACCTTGTAGAAAGTAAATTAGTGTAACCTCCCATTTGTTTGAGACTAAATCTGTGAAACGACCGAACTATCTCCCTCTCTGTTACGTGCGTCAAAGTTTTCATAAGCTACATTCGTTTGCCTGTTGACCATGTCCCTCTCGACGGAGGCTTCACGTTTTTCTACTAATTACTCATTCGTTTTTGTATGGTCCGTAAATATCTGCAGTGATCGCGCATAACCCGGCGTGCTTCTCATATATGCGTTGAGAAATATATAGTATTATTATTATTAGTGATATGACAGTCGTGTGTCCCTCTTGTTTCTAAATATGAGAATAAAGATGTTGCATTATGCCTTGTTCTGAAACCGAAAGTTGGTGGTCGCGATTTTGAATGTCTGCTCGATTCCGGGTCCCTATGCAGTCTGCTTGATAATAAAACATACACGACCCGTCAGTTTGATGCAATAGCGGGGCCTGTCAGTCAGTTGTTGGACGTGAATGGACAACCGTTACACATATGGGCGTATGTTTGCAGAAGAGTACAGATAAGAATGTGGTCGTGTACACTGAAGTTCTTGGTTGTCCCGAAGTTACCTTTTCATGTCATTAAGGGCAGTAACTATTTGATAACCATGCAGTGTATCCTGGACCTACCTCACCTGGCCATACGCGCATATGGCGAGCGTTTTTCATTAGAACCTGCGCACAAAACACTATCAGGCATTGTGGAGGTCCGTAAAGAACAGCATGTAACTAAGGGGAAGTGCACGTCGAGTTCGAATGGCGGAAATTTATATGCGGCATCATCCCACATCTCCCAGCACACCTAGCACAGGAAGTTTGGGAAGTAATTGAAGAACACCGAGCGACAATCTAATGGGGAGGACAATCGCCTGGACGCACTCACTTTGTGCAACACAGAATTGACACGAGGGAGGCAAACTCGATCCTGCAAGCGGCTCGTCGAATACCAGTCTTTCTACAAGGCAAGGTGGAACAGTTGTTAGCAGACATGTCAAAGAAAGGCATTACCCGGCCGTCAACATCTCCTTGAGCGTTTTCGGTATTATTAGTCAAGAGAAAGGATGGCTCCTTAGGATTATGTGTTGACTATCGCCACTTAAACTCTGTAACCTAAAACGATTCGTTTCCACTGCCACGTATCGATAACAATATCGATGCCCTTTCGGGCACCGAGTGGTTTACTACCCTTGATTTGGTCTCTGGTTTTGTCAGGTGGAAGTGGAGCCCAGTGATCGCCTGAAAACCGCGTTTGTGGTACCCACTAGTCTGTACGACTCTGAACCCATGCCATTCTGATTGAAGAATGTCTCGGTCACCTTTCAAAGGTTAATGCAACAGGTTCTCGGAGACCTAATTCCCAAGCAGTGTCTGGTTTACTTAGATGATGCTGATGAGCATTTACATAACCTGTCTAATGTCCTATTGGGACTAGCGGAGGCTGGATTGAAATTGAATCCAGCCAAATGTTCGTTTATACGGACAGGAGTAAAATATTTAGGACACGTCGTTTCACAATCCGGTGTTAGCTGTGATCCCGAAAAGGTGTGTAAGGTGAAAAAATGGCCAACTTCCGAGAGTGTTGATGAGATTCATAGTTTCCTTGGGTTTGCTTCTTATTATCAACGGTTCGTCCCCCGCTTTTCTCATATAGCTAAACCCCTAACATTTCTGACGGAAAAGGGGCAAGTGTTCGAATGGTACGAAGATTGTGAAGAGGCGTTTGATCGATTGAAAGATGCGTTGTGCACTGCCCCCATTTAGAGCTCCCAGACACAAGAGCGGACGCGAAGATGCATATCTTGGATACAGACGCTAGTGACATCGCTATAGGGGTTGTATTATCTCGATTAGACAATAATGCTAAAGAACATGTTATTGCCTATATAAACCTAAACCTCAACAAGAGTGAATGGAACTGTTGTACCACTAGAAAGGGGAGGCTTGCTCTAGTGCATTTTGTTAAACACTTCCGTCGCTGTCTCCTCTGAAGGCGTTTCCTGGTTCGAACGGACCACTCTCACTCCAGTGGCTGTAAAATTTCAAGAACTCGGAGGGGCAAGTTGCCCGTTGGCAAAAGTTTTTACAAGAGTATAACTTTGAATGTAAACACAGGCCTGGTCTGCGTCACCGAAATGCTGATGCATTATCTAGAAGACCGATTCGTGGCCACGGCGATTGCCCCTCATGCACAGGCACTCCATGATGATCGCCGTCAGGTCAGCGGAGAATAATAGACGGGTTGCCATTCAAAACAATGATGCAGATCCACAGGTCATATATAGACGAATAAAAGAGGGTGAGCCACGTCCGACCGCCGAAGAGATGACAGGAAGTAGTTGGAAGGCGCATCGCTTACGTTCGTTGTGTATCCATTACTATAGAACCGATGATGTCCTTTATTAGCAATATGGCCAGACATATGAAAGCCAAATTGTGGTCCCGGAATCGGCGGTTCGTGTGGTTTTACAGGAACTGCATGAGAATTTTGGACACGCGGGCCAGAACAAACTGGAATCCGCTGCGTTTCTGGTGATCGCACCAACGAAGGGGCGTCAGAAATGTGTGTAATAATGTGTAGCCTGTGTGCACAAATTAAAAACCCTAAGAGACGGCAGTGTGCACCGTTACAGAGTTTGTTGGCGGAACACCCGAATGAGGTAGTGGAAGTTGATACTGCTGGACTACAACCGGAGACTAGCCGGGGAAACCCATAGATTCTGGTGATGGCAGATCATTTCACCAAGTGGTGCGAAGCCGTGGCAGTTCCAAGAGTGAATGGTGTAACTGTTATTTTGCCAAGGTTTGTTGCGCTATTTTGAAATTGCTGAGGTTAGCTTG
>QNGE01006953.1:8086-26821 GCA_008508345.1 Paragonimus westermani
TCTCTTTCTATATAGGGTTTGCTGTTTCTTCATGGTTGTGTGGCAGTTAAGCATTAGTGTTAACAACTGATGTGTTGCTGTCTATGATGATGATGATGCTGATGATGAAACTCACTGAAGAGCACTGTCGGCAATATCCCATGATTCACTTCAAGTTCATTTTGTACTCACGTTTAAACATCCTGCAGATCTATTTTTAGAATGAAACCGTAGGAGTTTTGTTCTGGGCGAGACGGTTTCCCGATACCCACGCTCGGAATATTAGACCAAAAAATGCTGTAATAGTTTGCGCTCGACGGTCCGTGAGTATACTTTACGCAAGAATTCGCGAATCATGTGCACGATAATTGTATGCTTTTCCCCAGTCTTAGTATACGGCTGCCGCGCATGTTCGAGTACGCTTGGAGTGTTCGTCGAAGAGTATCATTCCCTTTATCTGTTTTGTCCCAGATGGTGCTCTGGTGTGTGAACTTTGGATCTCCAACTTGAGTTTCTTCGGTCTACCCAGGACGTTTTGCATGCGACAGAGAGCGTTCGATGTTCAGCTGAAAGCCAAACCTCAAAATCCGGTCCCACTCATATCGAACTAGTTTTGCAGTAACCATGTCTCTTGTTTCAAGTGCTGTTCCGTTAGGAGTTTCTACATTGCTGTCTCTTTCCCTAGAGATTAGAACGGGAAGGGCTTGCCATGCTGATTCCGAACAAATGGGAAACTTTCTTTGATTTGTCTCGTTCAAAGGTTCTCTGGATGGTGTTACTTCACGTTTTGAACCGTCCCACCGGCGAAGAAGATCAGTAACTCTGCGAAGGTGGATTATTTGAACTCAACCTCCCAAGACGGTTGTGTACGTATCAGTCAAGCGTCTTGTAGTGGCACACCTGCAACCCCACGATAGAGCCCTGAGATCTGTTCGACAGAACCAAACAAGTCCTACACAACCACCGTCCGTAGTCTATTTTTTTTCAAGTTTCCGCACACTCGCTCTTGACCGAACAACCAAACGAGCGAGCAGTCCTGAAGTGCATGTAAAGGAAGTGTTCAGCGTACTCAGTAAGTTGACAGAATTCACAGTCGACCTATAACATGTAGATACTAACAGTCTGTTCTCCACTTACGTAACGACAACCCGCGACTAGGTTATGTAACCGTCCTCTTCAACAATCTCTTCTTTATTAACAGGGCAACTATTTCTCATCATAAACAAACGTTGAGTCTTACCCGCTTAGGAACACTGCATAGTGACAAATTACAATGGCAGCTAACGTGCATGCATCGGCAGCGTTTCTGCCTCTATTCGATTTCTGCGTTTATTCCGCTTTGCCGATTATTTCGCCCCACGGTTTTCCTCGCCATTGTTGGCACCTCTGTGCGAAGCCACATTTGGATGTTCAGATTAGTGGCCGGCATCAAAAATGGCCGCGGTAAAATTGTACCGATCCCACTTTGTAACGTTGTCCCAAGGTTGGTACACTGGATCTATGTTGGCTGGTGACGTTGTTTTGGCGGCCGAACGTGTGCCATCACATAGCCGGCCCTGCACTTGTCAATCCGTGCTGCTAGCAGTCTGATCTGGTGTCCGAATTGTCACGTGAATAGCGGTCCGCTTTGTTTGGTATGTTCACCAACAATGCCAACTGGTAGACTTGGGGAGAGGAAAGGGTTATAGTTTGTAAGAGACTACCATCGTGCCCCATTTATCGAGGGCTACTGTCGTGCGCTATTCTAGTCAGTGAAAGGACACCGTGCACGTTGCGTGAATAGAACGCTGAACAGTTTTATGAAGGCAAAGGAAGCTTACCTTCCGATGCAGCAAACGGTGCTTTAGACACCAGGAACGATCACCGCGTGACGTAAGCACGGAGGGCTCGGTTCCTTCATCCACACAAGTTGAAACAACTGAATCAATGCTTCCACTAACGCCCCCCCCCCACTTTCTTATAGATGAGTGTGTCATCTACCTCGCCGATAGCTTCACTGACAGATGGTCGCCTGGGACCAGTGGCAGGGATAAGCTTAAGGAGTTTGCCGGTGTTCTCGAAAACAAAAGCAATCTCCACTTCGCCAACTTTTTCTTCTAACCAAGCCTTACGATCAGCCTTTAGACTACGTTCCAGTTTCCTACAGATGTCTCTTCCACTCTTGTTATGTGAACTACCAGGAACAATGTTCCCTCTAGCTTCTAACAACTCCAAGGATTTCTCCGAGATCCAGTGTCTGTTCAATCCATGTACCCCCTTGACGCATGCTTCATTAACTGCTTCTCGAATAGCCCGTGAGATTTGAGTCCAGCAGCCATTAGGATCTTCCGAGTGATGGCTACTAAGGCAGCTTTCTAAGCTGATTTGGCACTTATGCTTCACCAGCGGTATAGTCAGCCTTTCAACAACCAGCCATTGCTGCCGATGGGGTCGTTGTCCAGTAAAAGTACAACCAAAACGACAACGTACCAACACATGATTTAAATCCAAGTACGCGCTCCAGTAAGAACTACAGTCTTGAATGGAACCACACCATACAACTAACGGTCATGTGGTCTACCTTAGACCGGGCCTGATTTGGAGAAGGTGGGCGCCAAGTATGGCTAACTAGTACTGGCTAAAAATAGTTTGCGCTCAGCGCACACCTGCAGTAATCGAACGCTATTATCTGAACCATGTGATACTATCCCAAACCTGCCACCTGAACGAGATTCGGCGTTACCAAAGCGACTGACCTGGGCGCTCGCCTCTCTGGCCAGAATGACTACATGATACTCGTACTGTCCAGAGGAGCGCTGCCAGATTCGAGTAAAACGTCCTTGACGCCGACGTCACTACGACGTTAGGATCCTAAACAGACAATGAAAAGACCTTTGAAACTCTTGTTTGTACAGCTGGCCTTGAGAGAACCTACCAAGCGGACAATGCAGTCAACTGTTAACCGGAATCCAATCGGTTAATAAGGCCACGGCCAACGTGGTGGGGACTATACCTACTTCAGCCTGACCGGTAGCAGCGGCCGTGGAATCACCCGAAGTATATAACCAGTATCGGGTAGATAATTCGCATACTGTTATCTTCATACCTTAACTACTGTCCTTGATTCTAGCCTCCGACATACACCAGACATCGACATTCAACAAGTCACCTTAGTACGAGAGCGGTCTGCTGACCTATGTTTTGGCATGCGAACGCTGTAGGCACCTGCATTAATTCGCATTCTACTTCTAAGCAACAGACGAGGGAAGCCTGAAACTGGATGACAAAAGATGGTACTTGCCGGCTCCGTGTTACTATCATCAACAATATCGGTTTTCGGGCCCGTGGAGTAATGAACAGAAATGGAGGTCGGTAGGGGTTTGAGAGCGAAATTTTATAAGACAACAGGGGAAGGGTCAGCAGTAGGATGTTTTCCTCTATCCATTCTGCTGTGTGCAGCAGATAGGGTAAATCCGTTTACACTGCGAGACGGCCGATGGAGTATAGAATTAACAATATTACGAGTGTTCATGGTTGTATGTGGGCCGAAATACTGCCAGGACACCCAGACCTAGACAGGAGAACGATTAGGGTTCTCAGACAAAGCCTTTAGCTCAAAGCCTGTGTCGCAAGGCAGCGGGTCGGTGGCAGTTTACATACTTCGTACAGTTTTGGAAAAGGATGCCAACGCTCTTCCAACTCCCAAACTACAGTACCAGGAGACTCGTTTGTCAGGCCTGTACCTGTTGGCCTGCCAGGTCTGAGGAACACTGTTGTGCTCACCACAGAGTGCTCGCATTAATGGAGTCTGTTGACCGCTTTATATAATTAGGGAGTTGCACCAACGGCGAAGGTGTAGGGAGTGAAATAGAAGAGCGTAACTCGAAGGCTGGGATAGTATTTACCAATCACGAGCACCTATGGCGACAGAGAGGCATCTCTCTGAAGCTCAGGGGTCGCGTCTACTAGACTACAGTGAGGGCTGTATTACTTTACCGCAGTTAACTATGACCGCTCGGGATAGAAAACGTAAACCGTCTTCAGGCATTTGACCACCGATGTCTGCTTTCAACCGCTCGTATCGGGTGGCACCAGCGAGTGAGCAACCAGAAGGTTAGGAAGTGGGTGTTTGGCGCTGATTGTCAAACGAACTCCCTTGCTCGCTCTTTACATTTGCACAGACCTAGATGGTTAAGTTATGCACTAAGGATGCCAGCTAGTCACCTGCCACATCGAGCACTCTTTCCTGAGGCTGCGGCCGGTTGGCGCAAGGTGTGAGGTGGACAGATGATCTGGTGCATGCAAATGAAATGGTCACTGTAGATCGGGTTCATCTCTCGGGCTGGGGCACTCGCGACACATAGAGTCAGTGGATTGAGTCGTTAGGTGAGTTGGCGGCTGACCGAGCTCAGTGGCGTGAATGTTGTCGTTGTTTGTTCGAGTTGTCTGTGAAGTGGGTGCATTTGATGACGCGGGATAGTGAAAGCCGTGTGGGGAGCTGTCTAGCTGATGACGCCTTGCTATCACTTATAACTTGGGTGTTTTTTGCAAGGTGTAGGCACCTTGACGTTGAATGTTTGAATATAGAGATAGCTGTTTTTAGTGGTTAGGTCGCTTCCCGTGTGCTTTTTTCTTCATGGTTGTTTGGCAGTTGTTAGGCGTCAGTTTGAACCAACAATGTATTGCTGTCCACGATGATGATGTAACCATAGTCAAGACCGGTTTATGGAACCCAGGCGACAGTGTTCAAGACGTTGGTCGGTACATGTATCTTTCACTGAGTTAAATATACAGCAAATTCTGGGACCGACCGAAAGGCCTTATGCTCCATAGTTGGTCGTCCCTATCAAGTCATATCGGGCTCTGAATAACAATTCGAAAACATCAAAATTATTAACAGACCGACGTTAAAATAGAATGTGAGGAATGTGAAGTGTACATCAGCCGCGTCGCCATTAGTCACGGAATAGTCCTACGTTAACCATTTGTCCTATCGACCAGCTAACATTACGTAAATTTTTGCCAACAGTACAGGGGTTAATCAATAAAGACGTACAGCTCTCGCTAACCTGCTACTGTCAATATCCGGAGACGCTTTCTGCTTTGGTTCTGGAAGTTGCAACACAAAAATAACCGATCAAACAAGTTACTTGGATATGGATTTACTAATGCTCTGCAACGACTTCGGAAAAAGGGTGCATGATTACCCATTAAGAGCATTGTTACCTGAGGATGCTTAGGGCAGACCCGGCCTCTTTCGCGACCACGTCGTCTCATACCACTCGACAAGAACTGTTCTGCGAGCCGTACAGCAAAAATGCGCGTACGACTTACGTCACCGTACAGTATTCCAAATGAGCATTCGATTGGGTAGAGGTCGAGAATTCTGAGTCGAGATTTGTCAGACATGTTTAGATCCGTGACCAATATGGCAACCACTCGCTGCAGAATCTCAACGTTTTGTTAGGCGACCGGACTAGCTTAATTCTACGGCAGGACCCCCAAATCCCCTTAGGCAAATGAAACGTACAGTTGACCGTTAGTATGGTTGGAAACGTCGTATGTCGTTATATCGTGACGGTCGAGGGACAAGTTATCTGAGAATTTCTTAAGATAGACTTTGTGTTCAATGGATCACTGTTTCAGAGTTTTCTCCGAGCGACAACACATGCGCACAAATTATCGTCGAGGGAATACTTCACTCGCCTAGCCAATAAAAGACCTCAAGTTCAGGTTGCGGTGCGCTGGGTCCATTAGTGTCAGATTTTCAGACCGTCGGTCTGGAGAAGTCCTGGTGAAAATATGGATCAGAAGACCGTTAGTGTAATCTCAAAATGATGCGGACCCTTCAGGAGACCTATCGGGAATCAGGAGAGTGGAAAAGCACAATCCGTTTTTAACTCTAAAGTTGGTCCATCAAACAGAGATGTGATTCAGCACAAAACATCTGTCACATACTTTCGGTGTGTGAGAAAACCCCGTGGAATACAGCTAAAAATTTTTTGCAAAACACGAATATAGCGCCTGAGATTGATCTTTTTGACCTTCGATGGATCATCATAAAGAAGGAGTGTTGGGCTTGTGTGGCCAGCAAGGAGGAAAGTCGTGTTGAACAAAGAAGGCCAATGTCACTCCGTGTAGAGTTTAGGAATTGTGCGCTTTCGTAATCACTTTCTTATATTACACGTGGTGGTATTGAGGTTGATTGGTAGCTTCGATACATTAGGGAGATTGTCGGTCCGGGTCTATTTCTACAGCTTAGAGGAAGGTTCTGCTAAATCAGAAGCTGCTTCTTTGAGGATCCAAGGGTGGAACCAAGTTGACCCATCACGGTGCACATAAAAACTTTGTGACGTCCTAAACGTCAACCGCACAAGTCATCTGTCAAGAATAATTGTTGAAAGTTTCCCGCGGTACAGTAAAGTACCGACTCAACAGTCGCCAAGTACTTGACGCCAAAAATAATAGGACAAAGCCCGCGCGCATTAGGGAAATTTTATTCGCGCGGACTCTGTGCAAGGCCTTTTTTGTGCGAGTCGTATGTGTTTGCGAAACTCTTATAGTCATTTAGTTTAATCGGCGTCAGACGGTTTGCCCCGGAGTTTATTTCGCGGACAGGTAGGAACGCCTCTCAGAAGACGACGTGTATCACTTGGAAGGAGTGAGTGAAGAGGAGGGATGTTTTATGGGGTATGCATAATATCCTCATAAAATGCATGGTAATTCAGAATCAGGAAAACTACCGGGATGGCTTCATGGGACGCTAGGGCGAGCATGATTGAAGCTTTAAACACATTTCTTCGAGATATGCTAAAATTAGCAACAGATTAAACGGGAACTTAGCAACAAGTGGTCTGTAATCCAGTGGTTTTTGAAACACCACTACTGAAGACTACTCCGAATGTGTGTAGACGGTGATGACGTAATACGCCAATGCTTTACGTCTTGTCACGGATTATGAAGAAGCTAAGAAGCGACGAAGTAACCCACTTAACCTTGGAGGCGGTGTAGTCACTCATGAGAAAAGCGGTGTAAACGCACAAAGTTGCGCAAGGCTGTCAAAAGGTAGGATTCCCACCTCATCTTAACCAAATCAGAAAGATGCCGTATATTCCTTATATCGGCGTACAATCTAACAGACGACTGTTCAGATGCTACCAAAGGTGCATTCTGCGATGTCCTCGGTGACCTTCCGAAGCAGACTGATCACCGTGACATCAGCATACTAACTGGAGATTTTACTGTTCAGCTTGGTCGTCTTCCTCCACAGCAGAAGCGGCTGAGAGGTGTTTAATGTCCGGGCACAGCACATTGACAGTGGCGAAAGACTGCTACAGCTGTGCGCCTCTCACTGTCAATATTTCGAACACCGCATTTCAACACAGGAAGAGGCACTGTTACATGGAGACCTCCCTGTGCTTCTCAATCATGGACAATCATGAACCGTGTGGGTCGTCGACACAGCTCTACAACCTACTTAAAACACAAGCCTGGAATACCTCTGTCCTTGCGATGACAGTCTCCGTACCATAAATTGGCACGCTGGTCAGTCGCCATCCCAACTCTATTGAAACAATTTTCAAGCACATTCTACCAAAGATTCTTTTGAATTGATCATTGACTTGGACAGCAGCAATCCTTCTAATGAGTTGATGTGTGCCATAGACGCCCAGTCAGTGTTCACGAGCTCATTGAAATAAGCCACATCACTCTGCCTAGTGATATTCTGATGGAAGCCTTATTGCTATGTACTGAAAACATCAGCTTCCACATTCTTGATTGGTGCTACCGCCAACTAGGCGGAGTAGCCATGAGAAATCCACTAAGGCCCATTTTAGCAGACTTTCATTTCAAGGATTGAGCATGAGTTGGCCACAAACATAGGAAGTCTGTCATACTACAAGCGCTACGTCGATGATACACCGGTATTCAGTCCGTCCAAACAGACAATAGGTAACCTAGTACAGTTGTACTAGTTGTCATCCCAACCTGAAGGTAGCGTGTGAATTTGAGACCGACAACTTTTTGCCGTTTTTTGACATATTCATTAGTCACCAGGACAATTATTCTATTAAAAGAGCTGTCTATAGGAAATCCACGTGGTCCGGTCAATGCCTGAACTTTAGTAGTTTCACACCGGTCCATCACAAACGCGCACTAGTAAGTACACTATTCATTCGCGCAAGACGAATCTGTACATAGGACAGTCTTGTAGAGGAACTAGAGTTGGTGACGTCCGTACTATAATTTAATGGTCATTCAAAACGTTTTATAGGAAGGCAGTAGACCGAAGCCGCCATGCCAACAAGTGGTCACTGTGAAAAAGAAGAAGGTTTATATGGGATTGTTTCCTAAGGCTGATTACAGTATGCGTCAAACAACACAAAGGCTAATGAACTCGATTAGACAGACATTCAACGCAGCGGAACTTTGTGTATTAGCTCGAACCCAGAAATTGCCTGTTCTTTCAATCGAAGAAAATGAGCTTGTCTGTGCAATCTGTATCTGCGAAGAAAGTTACATAAGGGGAACTGGGAGGTGTTCTATCTCCAAAGTGAAGGAACATGTGCCTAAATGGGCGCTGAACTCATTACCAAGAAATGGCAAAGTCGTCGAAATACAACCAGTGTCCACAGTCGCAAGACGTGTCCTGACCACTGGTCACGCCATCGACCCGGCTTGTGCATTCAGAATCGTATTACTTCATCCCAGTCCAAGATTCTTGCGGTTTTCTGAGGCTGTCGCAGTCAATCGACTGAAGCTGACCCTATGTGTTCAGAAACAATTGTTCGTGGGCTTGACCCTGTTCTGGACTTAGTGACCTTCCCTAACCCATCGACCGACTATTCATCACATCCACTTCATTACCGATCGATATAAAATAGCCGTTTCATGGTACAGAAGAGTCAATACGAATACCAGTTTTCGTGTTCTTACAATTTTGTTCAAACTTCTGAGAGGAATTAACTGTTTCAAATTTACCATTTTTACTTAGTTTTGTCATGGACAAAATAGCGGAGAACTGTCTGTGGTTCTCACAAGCTATAGGCGTTTACCTCCGATCTGGTCGACGACTGACTGATATTGATTATGCGGCTGACATGTTTGACTATTTCCAAACAGCAAGGATAATGATAAACACCATCTCAAGCTCTGCTATGTATTTTGGGATGCGCTTCACAGCCTCAGATCAGTATTTCTGTAAGACTGCTGTGACTGCTTAGATTTATTGGTAGATAATGAAGTTGGGATTGATCCGTTTGCTTGCTTGCAAGATTGCATCAGCGGCGGCGGAGGTATTGGGATGAAGTAGTTGTTTTCTCTAAGGCGGCATTCGTTAATCTTAGGCGCCTTTGATGACAGAGACACCTTTCTGAAGTCCAAGAGTCGCGCACACAAGGCAACTGTTAGGGCCGTGTTCCGTTACGCTCAGCTTGGAATACGCGAACTGCTTGCTGTTTTTTGGTGATTGATTTCTGCGTTCGATCGTTCACATCGGGTGGAACCAACGGTTAAGCAAATTGGAGGTTTGGGAGCACGTATTTATTGCTGATTGTCAATCGAGTCCTCCTTCATTTACACATTTAGATGGCTAAGCCATGTACTAAGGGTGCCAGCTAGTCGTCTGCACACTGCCGATGCTGCGGCCGACTGGCACAACGTGCGAGGTAGTCAGAGGATGACCTGCTTTCGAGGTCTTTTGCCACGAAGTTGACCACTCTAAGGTTCATCTGCTTGTCTGGGGACTTCGCGACTCACAGAGTCGCTGGCTTGAGAAGTTAGGTGAGATGGAGCCCAATCTGCCTAGTGTTTCGAATGTTATTGTTGTTTGTGGACTCAGTCCTCTTGGCGCGGGGAAGTGAAAGTCGCCAAAAATGTTATATCGCGGAACGACCAAGCGAATTCAGTTGAGCTGCAACGATCCTTACGACGCAGTAATACTGTACGCGCTGTTGTAACCCCGAAAAGCTGATACGCAAGCCGACTGTGAAAAAAACACTGGTCTGCAGAAAGAGAGCTTTTACCGTCTCAGTCTGTAGACAAATTATAAGCGCAGCTCTTGCGTGTTTATAGCTCGCCAAGCAACCTTGTGAATAATATTTAATGAAGCGCATGAAAAGCGTCCTAGGTCATAAACGTGCGAATTGCCGTCCAGTATGTAAATCGGTGCGAGAAATGAAAACGATGGTGCAATGATGGCACGAACAAGAGAAATTCGGATTTACAAAAGCAATGAATGTTCATTACCGGTTAATTGGACAGTTTTTGGAGCATTTGACATCCCCAGCAGGAAGCTGTCTTGTTGATGACTTCTTAATGTCACCTGCAGCTCATTTGTTTGTTTGCAAGACGTAGGCCTCTTGATGTTGAATGCTTGAGTATAGACGTGACTGTTTTTAGTAGCTAGACCCCTACTGCCCTTCATTTTTCTCTTGGTCAAGATCTGTTTGTATATTCACTGTCGCATGGCAGTTAAACCGATGTAAACCACTGATGTGTTGCTGTCTATAATGATGACTGAGGCGGTCATTGTGACTAACGTTGCTTAAATTTGTTTAGCTTGTTACTGCTAAGCCCACATATGACCGTTGTACGCCAAATGCCGCCACCCACCGTGTGGTGTAAACCTGGAAGCTGACTTGGTCATTCACGTGGTCGGAAATGGAATAACGCTTACACACCATTCAGTCCGTTAATTATAAGTTCAGCTCGTTGATTGTGACTTGGTTCATTGACTCGTTTTTTATCACCCTTGCATTTTGATAGTCAGAAAGAAGCGGGTTTCATTGCTCACACGACACCAAATTCATCATCATCATCATAGACAGCAATACATCAGTGGTAAATACATCAGTGGTTAACACTAATGCTTAACTGCCACAAATTACACCAAATTACACCAACATATTTGTTGTTTGGAGCGGGCAATTGCTCGAGTAACTAAGCGCACCGTGCGGACGTTTGCCCGTAGTCTGACGTATTTATACAAAGATCACCGAACGTTCTTGGAAAGACTGCCAGTGATTCCTTTATGAATATACAGTCATGAACGAGAAATGGAAAATTTAGGGGAGGAAAGCTTTTCCAGCAGCCTCAGGTCTTGTATGTATGTGCATACCACGAAGCCTAGTGTATAACCAAACACACTGACGATGTGGTGTGTTCACGATGTATGGAATTCTTCTCGTGTGGCTTATCTAATGGCGTGTCAGCGGCACGTTTTCTAAATCCTTGGTCAGAGAGGTGTATTGAACCGACGGAGACAACATTCAATGTAAGTTGTCTCCACCTCGTTGTCAGGCCATAACACTGATCGTCCAGCTGTTCCCAGGTTCCGCCCACAAAACTAAGCGAATCAAGCTGTGGAGTGACACGAAACGGTGCCCCAGTTGGTGAATTCGATGACAAAGTGTTACGTTCTCTGCAGAATTTTTTGAGGATCATCCGCTGTGTGGTGTGGTTGCCAAGGTGCAGACAGTGACTGTCGATTACGGACAAGCTTCGAACGCTTTCCCATACTTTGCGCTTGAGAGCTATGCGACAGATCGGAACGCACGAGTTCAGCGTATGCTCGTTCTATCATAGAATGTCTGATCCTTTTCTGTTACCACAGTATTTTGTCAATAAACACCGTTCTGGTCTCTAAAATCCTGCTGTTGGCCACCCCCAGTAAACCACCTTCAATATTTCTGCAAATACCAAGGTAGGCTTTAACGTGCAATCATTAGGGGGAACGCTGACATAGACTACTGGCAGTATTGAACCGGCGCTTTGCAAGTTCGAAGGACAAAGCACGTACCATATCGATGAACTGAAACATTCAACCTGTTTAACATCTCCCGAAAATTTAGCAGGATTTCTCGTTCCAAGTGAGGTGGTTGTCTCTAACAGGTTGTGAACAACAGTGTTCGGATTGTACAGTATTATGTCAGTGTGTGCACTCTGACATGTTTTTCTAAATGAGGTCCTCCTTTTTCCAGCTGCGACACGATGTTCGCTCCTAACGTGATAGAATGCAAGAAATATGGTTTTCTCGTAAAAATTCCCAGCATAGCCATGAAAAATAATGTGTAACGAACAAGGTTGTTTTCAGTGATTCATCATCAGGCTAAGTACATTACATTTATGTCACACAATTTACAGGGGAATCCTTAGGGAAGTAAACGAGGGATGTGTGGTTAATGAGGTCAATCAATTCAATGTCCCACTGCAATCTAGCACCCAATTGAACGATGGGTCTTGACAGGCTAACGTGGTGGGAGTTGGACAGGGCAGATCCAAGGCCTGAACAGAACGTTTCTGGGCGCGCAGCGGTGGGTTGTACATACGAATCCTAATAGCCTCTGCCGTAAACGGAATCCGCTCTCGATCGGATGGCCTTAACTCGGTAAATTTGGCGAAATGCGTCCTTTAGGTTGACAGCGTGATTTGAATCCACCAGGTGTGATAGTATAGCGTTGCTGACAAACTTCGTTATTCCCTTGTTGAGCCAAACTGGGTGGTGTTCCCCGATCCGTTCCGATAAGCGTCTAGTCATGTGGCCAGCAAAACTGGTCCCACAGGAACAAGTAAATGAGTATACACAAATAGGGTTTTATTCGTGTTCCTTGATAGTGCCTATTGCGATCGACAAACTCATAATTGTTGCTCAACCAGCCAAGAACGATTCCAGTGCCACTATTTGACAGTGAGTGAGTGGCTAATGTGAGCCATGAATATTAACGTGCTCTAGGTGTCTTGAGAGTGTCACCTAAACGCACGTGCGATTAAAACAGTTTCATTACGTTTATAACGGAAAGTTTCCTGATACTTCGATTAGTATCGACTTCGTGTGCTAGTGTCTAAGAAGTTGGCGTTTTAAATTTTAGGAATTATTTTCCAGGTGACAGCATCCATTTAGTTTTTCCATGGGGTGTATTGCGATTGTTTTCTAGCCATGTTGACGCCCAGACTGCACATTGTGTAACTGTGACTACTACTGTGTAAAATTCTTGCGGTATTTGGTTGTTTTTATTTGTACTCTACTTGATCTTACCTTTGTGTAAGTGATCAGTGCGTACTCCGAAATTTGTTACTGCGCTCCTTCCTTCGAAGGACTGTATTTTTGTACTGTGCTTCGTAGTTTTAACCAACTTATTAACAAGATATTGAATGAATGCAGGCAAACATTATTAGTCGAGCACCTGTGAATTGGTCTGTAACGGTTTTGATGAGCTTCTTGTAATAGCTGCTCGTTGAACACCAACACTGCTAAACGCCTGTGCATATTGTTGCAACCCCAGTGGACTCTTTCCGGCCTATATATAATGGGTCGACGACAAACTGGACAGTGGACTATTAGCCAGACGGTTTCAAAGCTGAGGTCCTTAGTGATATAGAAATACTCCGTGACAGGCGGGTTACTCACCACCACCACTCTGGACAGTTATCATTTGATTTAAGACTTACTTTATCATTTTATCACACTTGTGGGACTTTTCTGGTTCAAGGAACTCGCTGGGAAAACAGGAAGACGTGTTGCGTGACGTTGACATTTCGTTTTTATCTTGTCAACCGTTCACCAGGTCGCAGTCTAAATACACGCATGACATCCGTGACATCACCGGTTCAACAGTATGAATAAGGTCGAGGCTAAACGTTCTAGCCGTGGTGAATTAGTAGCACTGATTATAGGTGTTCAGGTTAGTTTCTTTGACCGTCAAGAGTACTGAGTTGACCTTAATGACGCGGTGAGGAAGATGCCATGGTGGTTGCTATGGTATGTTGTCAAGGCATGCTTCGCAGTCACTAACTCCAGGCTTTTCGATGGAATATCTGCCTGGTTGCTTATTCGCGTCTTTGATTGGACCAACCGTTGATTCGAAATGGTGACATTTAATGTGGATTGTAGCATTAGGATGAAAGATAGTCACCGCTAACTAGTTTTCAATGATTGTATGTAGCCAGTGGGAACGACCCTGAGCCGCTAATCGTCTCATTCGGGAAGCGAGAAGGATGTGCTCTTCTGGGAAGCCAATCACGTCCCTCATGCCGCTGCATACCTTCCGTTGTTCTGACTTGCTAACTTTATCATCCGTCCAGTACCTTAATAAAAAACGTCCGCTTTGGCTCGAATGTAGCCTTTTCCCTATATTGGTTGATCTCGGGACATCGTTGTCTCGTCTGCTGCAGGTTCACCGTTACTCTGTGATGGCAGGTTTCGCCCTTGATTGTATAGTACAGTTTACTCCCAGGTATCAAATCATTGAGTTTACTTTTAAACAAGTTGATAAGCTAAGGGTTGAAAGCGTCGTTTGATTTTTGTGAACGACTGTTGGCGGTACACTTCTTTGCTTCATACTGGTTCTCCGTATGTCTACTGGGTGCTGAGCAATTCGGCCTTCTTGAAGATTGCTAAGGTTGGGACCGTTAGTAGCTGCATTATTACAGCTTGTGCTACGTTTGTAAGAATGAGATGAGAGTCTCGAGAGTAGCGGTGTAGGTATGTTGAAATGAACATGCAGGTGGAAAAGTAGATGATTACATGATGAAATCAAAAGCGCCCGATCGGCCTGTATTGTATGTTCGAATACCCCGAAGTGCATCTTGGTAGCTTTACTGGTTCGTACAGTTGTTCGAGCGTTTACGGAGTTTAGCAATAAAATGACTACAAATCCCAGTCAATAATTAGAGCTACCGGTAAGGTGGACCGTAACAGAGCATGTTAAAAGACAAACTGCGAGACGCTTGCCAGCTTGGTAGTTCAGGTGAACTGTTCAGCAGGGTTGGAGAAGAAAATCGAGTTGGGCCTGGTGTCCAACATCAAATCTGCCTATTTTATTACAAGAATGTGACAGTGAACAGACATGGACACAATGTAAAGTGAAAGTGTGATCAGCAAGCGAATTACTGCCCATGGAACACGGATGAGTAGCAGTAATGTGTGATCACCGAACCACCCGGAGAGAAACGACGCATAAGTTGCCATTCTAGTGTGCACGTATGTAAACTCAGTGTTTTCGGAGTTCGTCATTTCTAAAGAGCTTGTGGTATCTAAAGTGAACAGTGTGCAAAATGTTGCTCAAACCTATTTATGCAAATGGCACGCGGAAGCCGTTTTGTCAGGAACAACACAACGGCTCTTTCTCATGTACCGAAAAATCGCGCAAATTCAGTGCTATTGTATGCTGGACAGCTTCGTTGGTGAGTAGTATTTCACTCAATTTGGGAGCACATTTGGGAACTAAGAATGTAATTTTCAGCGTCAGAAATACGAGGTACCAGAAGTGGCTATTGAAATGGTTTGTACGCTCCATGAGGAACGTGCCGCCAAAACCAACAACAATGTATTGCGGTCCAGTGTGCGTGAATATGAATCAGCCGTGCAAACAAGTGCAAGCATTCCTGGTTCTGCGTTTTAACAACCTGTACAGCCTTGCTGGCCAAGCGTCTTTTGCGGCCAGCCATATTAGAACAACCGTCGTGTTGGTTTTTTAGCACCATTCATTCATCCTGCGTGTATGTAAGTTATCCTGTGACAGAGTGTCTGGCCGTGCCAAACCTAGTTTAAAGTGGATTCGTGAAAGTTGGGAGCTGTCGTTCTAGTCACGCAACGTTGAGGATTGTATGGGATGTTTTTCGGACGTCATGTTAAAAGCAAATGTGTTTGATTGTGATAAACACTTGATAAAACCGCTATCATGCTCGCTTGTGGAATGTAGAAGAGTTCACGAAGGTAAAATGAATTGTGATATATCTTATTAGATTTAGCTGCGCAAATGGGACGATGAACTGTCAATATCTGTATCTCCAGTTTTCCAATAGTTGTTCACCAGTCTCACCGTACGTATCTGCGGTCGTTTCATGGGATCAGTGAGCTTTATCCTCTATAAATGCTTTACTCAGTCACCATAGTTCTTTTGGTTTTTTAATCACTTATTCGACAACAATTTGATTCACATCGGCCTGGTTACAGACGAAGATTTGTGCGTTACTGTCCAGGCACTAGCAACTTTGACAGTGACATTAGAGAACGTGCGACCAACGAGATGAGAACTGTATTCCGACAAGCGCTGCGAGCTCTGTAGTCATTCTCAAGTGCATGAATAACTACATCGGTGATCGCTGAAGGAATCAAGGGACAGGATACGGACATGGGTTACAAGTAGCAGTAATGCGTGTATATCATTTTCATCTTATCTAGGAAGCTAGTCGAAATCGTAGCGAGTAGTGTATGTTTTTTTATGAGCTGATCGACGTTGTTAGCTTGATGTCGGATTTGTTGCATAAACGTGGATTTTTTTCGCATCAGTGATGCAGAGATCTTTCTGACATTGGTCTTGCTGTCGGTTGAAAATTGGTGTGTTCCTGGCGGCTGGTAGTCAAGCGTTCAGCTGAATAGCGAAAGTCGGAGCTGATTGTAACCCACGTGAATCATTCACTAACCTAACCACAAGTAGCTCTCGTTGAGTTGGAGTTACAGACCAGTTGGTGGTTGCTCTGAGTAGATCATTGTCCATTCACCAAGAGTAAGTTTGTTGCTGTCAACCCGTAGTTTCACCGTTCATCGCATGCATACAACATAACGAACAACTATTTCCAGTGAAGTCGCACATGGCTAGCATTCCCCACTTTCGTTGACCCAGCCTATCCTGAAGATCTCCGTTTGTTACAGTCTCATGGCACATGCGTTGGTTCTTTCCAACCTTTTTTTCATCGTGCTGTGGATGTTTTTAGTTCGATTCACCATTGACGAATAGGGTTGCGATTTTACCTCTGCATAACTCTTTGGCAGATATTCTCCAAATCAGTGTGATAGGATACACTGTAACAAATAAAAACAGTTTCTGACATGGGTGCACTGATCTTCATCTGACCTGACAAAATTCGCAGCCATGTCTTTGCCGTCGTGTGCTCTCTCTCGCCATGCGGATTACTATGGAGCTTGACGTCATTCTCAATCCCACGAAGATTACAACCTCGGCGATATGGTACTAAGTCTGATGGATTATTAGGAGTCGAATCTGAAGTTATATGTTCAGTGTTGACTATTGAATCCGTTCTGGTTAGGCAAAGCCGTTAACATTCCGGAAAACCCGTGTCGCTTTTTTGAGTGGCGAAGTGCGTTAACTAAGAGCAGCCAATCCTTTGGGTTAGCTGGAGCAACCACGTTCCTGCCATCATGTCCAAGATTCTAACGCGGAAATTCAAATGTACTAAAAGGACTGATTTTGATGTGTCATGAAAAATATTCTGTGAAGGGAAATAGATATATAAAAAGGCAGTCCTTATTTCGGTTTCAAAAGTTGTTTAATTTTGAAATTCGAAAGCTGGTCATATTGTTGTGATAGTCAGTTTGCACGTCGCGAACGATATGAGAGCATGTTGCTACCTTCGGTATCCCTTGATGTCCACGTGAAAGTCCTAAGAAGAAATTTCGTTAACTGCCACGATAACGCCATATCTCATTTCTTTCCGAAACGGACGTTGTTATACTAACACGTTTGTTGACAAAATTGGGCACTTTTAACAGTGACATTTACGAAGGACAACTAAATATTTTTATGGACTTAGTGTTTTGCTTATCCTTGCTGTGAGACAAAATTGCAAGAGGAGTACTGGTGATCACAGACCCGGAATAAGAGTATGCCGGTGACATCGTTTCAGTCACATGGACGTCACTCAGAAGAAGATTACAGCCAATCGAGTGTCCTGGTTACCACTTGGTTATTCCGTTGTTTTGGGGCATCCACTCCAACGAGCACATGAAATAGTGATGTGACGCGATCAACAATACCGCCAGTTTGGGACGTTTAGACGAATTTTAGTAAAATGGTTAGTGTATTGCATGGTATAACAGCTGGCTATATTTACTTTAGTCGTACGATCCGTTGGGACGCGGTGGAAACACAGGTAAATCAGTTTACCTTGTTGCTACTGTCTGTTGTCCGCCTGAACTCTTCACTTGTTGAAGAGAACTTTCTCCACTCGAGACAATGTTTAATTTTAAATGAGCTTGTTTTATACACTAGACACTGGTCACATCCACCGGTTTTGTGCTATATTCGCGAACCTTTTTTGTCAAGCTGAATCAGTTTGATGCAAATCGCATGGGCTTTTTGTTTCATACGGCTTACCCCTCCCGTGCGTCGTGAGAAGTTTCGTATGACGGCCTTCCTTCCGCCTCTAATTGATGGATCTCGCTGTCGCATACCATAACTACCCTAGTGAACATGGCTTTTGTTGCATAACGACTGGTGGCATTTTGAACATTTCATTCCAACTGTTTAGGGAGTCAGTTAGCCGAACCCTCATGCCATGTCAGTCATGCGGTTACCGTCTTGCTCTTGTCTGCAAGAATTGGTTGAACATATCCAGACTCGATTTCATCAGCGTAAGGTTGGTAGGATGCCCGGAACGAAATGTAACCTCGTTTATCACTCCTTTTCTTAGTTGACCGTTCCAGTGTGTGCCCCCATTGTTGCTGAAGCACACTGTCCCTGGTTGGCACCTCCACGTCGTCGGTGGGCATGCGCATACATCCTACCGGTCAAATATGCATCTGGATACGAACTACTGAATTTTCTTTGACAGTAGTGTAATAACAAGTGAATACTGGGGAATCCTGCTCAATACAAGCGAACCACTCCCACAACTTCCACACTCCTAAAAGCTTTTCAATCTTCCCCTTCCTAAAAGAAACATTACACTCGAGTTTCTCCCTCGTTGAAGCTTCTTTCTTAATATGTGGTCTTTTCACCACGGAAGCCTAACCTTTGGCAATACTTTTATCTCGCC
>QNGE01006954.1:0-26803 GCA_008508345.1 Paragonimus westermani
TGTTTTGAAAAGAATCACTAGACTCGAGTTTCGGTCTCATTACAGCTGATCAGTAGTGCACTAGCGAATTCTCGTGTGTGAACCGTCTGCCATCTCATTTGTGAAGTATCCTCTGGAATGTTGCCTCGGATATCTTTGAAGTCATATGTCTGTTTAACTCACCATGGAATGTAGCGCATCTTCTCGTAACTTTTCCATGAGTGTCTTGTGAGTTTTGGATCCATCTCCCTTTGGTATCCTCCAGGAGATAATATTTTAAGCTTCCGTCCTAGGTTCGTTCGGTAGTTATTTCTTAGCGACTGTATATCCAACCGTTAGTGGATGGGGTCATTGCGTGTTGAAAATGAGAAGAAATCGGCAAAATACCAACGTATAATCTAAATCCAACTATGTGCTCTAATAACAATGGCAGTCCTGCGCGGAGTCACACCATCTACAATTACCAGCCTTGTGGTCTAAGTCCAAGTCTGATTCTGAGAAAGATTGCCCCAAATATGACAATGACGCACATTGCTTCCAAAGCTAATGCCGGCGAAAACTCCTCTTGTGCCCGGCGAACAGTTCCAACACTTACTCACCATTCTTTGAGGGGCATGGTATCAGCCACCTAGCTGAGACGTCCTCACCAAGGCGTTGGATGTGAGCTCTCATATCTGCGGTCAGAATAATCCTATCACAACCGGTTGTCGGTCTAAGGAGAGCGGTCTGACCAGAGTAGATGTCCTTGACACCGGAATCACTGCAGTCAGTTTGAACATAAGCAGACTCAATGAAAGGATTTCTGAAGGTTTGGTATCCAGAGGTGGTCTTGACAAAACCTGCCAATGTACGGCGCAGAGTCTACTGCTAACGGGAAACCATTTTGCTAGTGGGGTTGCGGCTGTTGTGCTGAGAACTATGTCCACTCCAGCCTTGAACCAAAATCTTTGTCTCAAAAACCCTTGTCGCAAGGCAACGTGTTGATGGCAGAACACTAGAAGCAATACTTTTTTTCGGAAAAAGGTACCAGCCTTCTTCCAGACTCCAACTTGAAGGAGCACGGGACCGATGTTCGTCACACTTCTATCTATTAGTCTACCTGGCATGAGTGATTGTTGATGTAATCATCACATCGTACACTTTTACCCAATAGGTTATTGAAATCTGTGGTCCGTCGCACTACGTTGAGGTCTAGTTTGGTTGGGAACCTCCCAATCTGGGCGGTAAACTGAAAACGGACCATTTTTTGCTTTAAGAATCTGTTTTTAACCTCCGCATTTGACCGACAAATACCACTTTTGCGGCTTATGTGCTTCCACCATTTGCCAGTTTTCACTGTTCCTCCTTGTTCATATTTTCCCATCTTGTTTCTAATGTAAAGCACTGTATTCATTACCCTGTCGTTGCAATGGCTTGGAGTCGACTGATAATTTTTCTCTCCGCCTCTCCATTTCAGATGCTACGGCAGAGTATGCCGAGGGCGTGCGCGTCTGCTCTTCTGACTCGTTTATAATCACCGACCCCATTGGCCAACGGCGTTCTCTTACACCCTGTATTTTGCGTTATATTCCTGGTACGCTTGCAAACGTTACTGTACTCATTGGTGTATTCAACCGAATAAGTGGGATTCCGTTTCTCGGCGTTGTAAATCAGCCATTCTACCGAACTGCTGACTCTGAGTGTCTTGATACCGACACCAGGTAGGTTAAACAATTCAGTACCCTCTTTGTAAACTCATGTGACACCATCTACATACTATCTGCCGTTGCCATTGACTTGAACTTCTTCATTTTCCTTCTGTAGTTTTAACCTTTCCCACCATCTCTAGCGCTCAATCTGGCCGTTTGTTCTGGGGCTTCCGCTTACTTGATTCGACCTCTCCAACTGCGTCCCTATGTCATATTCCCGTATCTTCTACATCCGTTTACCGACAAGTTTCCTTTGACTGTCCACTTGAGGAAGTTCATTCTGATATCTTACTACGAGTCGCATGTAGTTACCCTGAGGTCCACAGGCTGGAACGTATTTTTCAATGTACGTTACACTCGTTTCTCATTCGATCTAGCGTTTATCTGCATGATAGGGAAATTTACATCAGACAGGCACATTTTTATGTATTGCACTTAGGGTACCTGGGAATTGATAGCCGTGTGTGGTAACAGATACTATTCTCGCATGTAAAGTCAACTTTTTTCTAGCTGTCCATAACGTACACTTCAAAAATAGGCTTCTGGTTAATTTGGGCACAATCGGGACCTAAACGAGACTTGTCCAAATAGCCTTGTGGCTGTTATAGTTCGTATCCCGAACCATGTTTGCTATCGTTTTTTGTCACCTGTGATATTAGGTTTGTGAAAGGAAATTGATTTGTTCATTGTTGTAGGTTATCATCTTGAATGCATCGTCAGGAGTTAAAAATTTCGTAACTGTCAACCAGCGTTCCGATATCAAGTTTTATGAACTGACGCACCATTTTGATGGTATCCTTGCACTTTGTTGGGCAAGATGTTCGCAGTCTGCTTACGTTAGTTTACATCTTTTGGGATCATTTGAGCTTGGACTCAAAGTAATCCCCTAGTTTCACATTTTTCCTCGGTACCGAGTTCAATCAACAATATTGTCCTTTATTGAATTTGCTCGATGGAGATTTTCCTATTGAACCTGGAGTAAGGAACTACCGTAGTAATTAACTGTACTGATGACACTCCAAAAGGGATTGATAGGTCTCTCTCACGTTAGTAGCTGGCTCAGTAGGACCGTTAAGCGTGCAATGAAAGTCGTAGCTGTAGCTGTCTTTTCTCTCGCTAATTTTATGCTATCGTTCTATACGATTCTTTGGATTTATTCCGTCTATCCTTAAATATTTGACAATCTAACGTTGCAACAACCAACCGTTTCACATTCCGATAGCTTACCCAATCAATATGTACTTTGAGTCAAGATTCCACCAGGTGTGATCACACACGTGTTGGCGGGAGTCACCTCACTCTGGTTGTTAACGTATTCTTGGCGAAAAGTCAGTAACCGAAACCTGAGAACGAGTAGTACTAAATTGTGTGATCATGTCGTTAAAAACCCGAATTGATTCGAGAGGCGTTTGTCTGACCCTAATCATATAACGTGACTGATCGCTGTCTAAAAAGCTGCAAGGCGGTCATATGAATCTCGTCAAAGTCAAACCAGTCGCCTTTGCGATTCAGTGCAGGTCACTTCTCTTCATTGGCCACCATAGTGGTATCCTGCAACCACAGTGTTGACTAAGTCTTGACACATATTGGGTTAGTAGTAGAGGTTCGGGGGTTTAGGTTATTTCAAATTGAACACCACCCACACCTGACCGCAGCTTTCACATTCAGATAAGCCCTTCGATTAGCCCACTTCGAAAGGAAGCGCTAGACCCGAGTTTTGCTCCTATTCGAGCTCACCAGTAGTGCATGCTCTTGTCCGAATCGGAGTTCGCACTCTGACTCTCGTGCTCGTGACACTAGCGTGTTAACTTCAACGACAGTAAATTCACAAGGCGCATGACCGAGTGATCAAGTCCAAAAGCTCAACCACAACCTTGTATGAATAATGTTCAGTTTTTTCAATCATTTCGAAAGGAGGATGATCAAAATCACCCCGTCCTATCGAATCTGATTATCGGATTATCAGGGTACCTGACATGGAGCCAACACATCAGTCTGGATGCACCACAGTAATTTGAGGTGGCCGTATAGTTTTGTGGCGAGTAGTTGGGGGAACCACCGATACACTGCTCTCTGTGATGATATAATTTTTGCCGTGGTTATCCAACATTCCTATGCACAATTCGTTTTTTACAATCTGCAAACAAAATTCAATGTGCAGCTTGCTAGTAGCATTTGTTCATTTTTGGTGTGTGCAATAATTCTTATCAACTTACTGGCGAGAAGGATATTGTCAAATGATTTCGTAGCCAGGTACTTTTATTAAGAATTGCATATTATGCATTTACGCATGTGACATTTAGCAGTATTCAAACGATCCACGTCCCGGATTGAGTGAGAAATCCATCTGTAGACATTTATAATGAGGAAGCAGAAATAACGACGGAAAGATTGATTTCAACAGAATGACTTAGATCTAAGGCCCCGTTTGAAATAATTTTTCACATAATAATCTAAACCCTATCCAGAACTGAGAGGATAGGACAAGATTCCCCTACGAGCTTTCCTAATCTTAGTGGAAGGAGATTTCACCCAAGTTCCTCTTCTTTTATCCGAACATGAAGATAGATTTTGGATTCCTTAACGTGGGTGTCTAAGAATTCTACTGGATCTTCTGCAGCGACTGAGTTTTCTGAGCACGCCCCAGCGCTCAGACTCTTATGCACTGATGTCGTCACCTCGTTTGGTGAGGAAATGTTTGCAATCTAAGTGTCAAGCTCTATAAACAACTGAACACCAGAAGGCATGGCCTACCTAATCGGATTTGTACATTTGCTCTGGGTCATGTGTTATCTAGTCTTAGCCTTAGCCCCTAAGACAAATGATCGTAATTCTTTTCATTTAGAACCTAATACCGGTCATTAGAACAAACCGGATCGATTATTAGGTTGCCGACAAAGGATAAAAACTGCCCTGCTATACTGTGCCATTCAGCGGAAAGTATATCGTGAGTATACGAGATTTATATGCTCAGGACCGTCTATGTTAAAGTAATCATGTCTAATTTGTGAACTTCCTACAGCTTGGAGTCCAAATTCCAGTACATCCCCCGCAGTTGTTTTGTTCTCCTCACCTGGTGCTGGCTTCAAGCTGATGTGTCTCTGTCGAGCTGAAATAGATGTTTACCTCCTACTTTCAGTAAGTCTGCTAACCTCTCTTGATGACTATCTTTAACTTATTAACTTCTACTAGGTTTTATCCGCTTTGCATGTTGAAACCTAGACTAAAAAGTTTGCATTGTCTACCTGCATGCGCCGTTGAGTTTCTTCCTGGAACTTCTTAATTGGCTTATGATAATCCATTGGTATTGCTTCCTACTTAGTCCTTATTTGTCGAATTATCTTGCTTTATTTGCGTTGTTTCGAGCCTTACTACATAATCTGATTAATTTTATTCTGACACGATTCTGTACAGATCAGCCCTATGCCAAGCATGCGTTGCCTGTCAGGTCATGACTGCTTGTGTACCTTGTTTCAGTGGACTAATAATTAAAACTGGTTAGCCGTTCCTTTCACATGGTGTTCACAACAACTGGAAACTCTACGAGTACAGTAGAAATGGTTACCTTTTATTGCAGTACATTTTCAGCAGTTATTTTCTCTCCGTTGAGGATTTCATGCGACATTGCTGACCGCTGTGTTGAAATTACGACCCAAGAGTGACTGGCTTACTGTTAAACACCAGTTTGACTGTGTTTACCAGTAACTGTGTTCTGTTCTTTTTCATATTTTCGTGCTTGCCTGTTGAAAGACAAGTGTAATATACCGGTTGTGAAAGATTAAAGTCACGTTTATTGTTCGATTTCTTTTTGTGTCCTGTCGGAAACGGTTGCGTTTGCGTTATGTGAGTCGCAAGTCAAGATGCACACCTTTTGCCGATGTGGTGTCCACTTCAGCCGGTAATATGGAACAGAAGTCGTTTGCATTATTTCGAACGCCTTACACACTTAACCGGCTGTTCTACTAAAAGGATTTGCCTGGACGTTACTTCTGCACTGCATTTTGTTCTTTGCACACCTATTTTTTGAGCCGCTATGGGTGTTTTGCTTGCAGTTTTACTGTTTCTTCCCTTCTTTATTCACGTCTGTGTAATTTTGCTTACTGGTGAGTAATAGAGGATCTTAATTTGTGTGAATTGAGCCACACTCGCCGTTGGCCACAGCTGTCGTATTTCCACAAACCTCTGTTTGTATTTTAGCCCAGCACCTACTTCTGGGACACTTGCGCACCGCAAGCCATTCTCCGATCCCTCAGTCCGGAAGGCGGCGGGCTTATTCGGCTGTCCGTCGCAGTCGCCGCTGTTCGTCAGATGTTAACTGATTCCAACTCAGAATCGTCGGGACTGATTAGCTCAATTTCTTCACGGCTGACCGAATTTCAGGTCGTTTATACGCCGAAGCAACCAAATCGTGTAAGGGGCCTCACGGTCTGCTTGTCTATTAGCCTCCTATCAGAAGTTCGATTACTTGGCTGCAAACAGTGTACGATTATTTGATCCAAAACATACAAGAGTTCGATATCAGTTTGGCAGTGGTTGCTATAACTGACTGCATTTAAATCTGCTGCTCGCATCCAGCTAGTGTACAAACTGCTCGGTAAAACGAAGAAAGCGCGTACTATACCGTAAGAGTATGAGTTGGCCAAATCACGGATAAACAGTGAGTTTGCAAAGTTACATCCAACCCCAAGTAGTCTTGCTAGTGTTTTATGAGACTGCGTGATAAAAGAAACCGGCAGCAGTTTGCCTCATACTAGAAGGTCGCTCTGTTTAACCTGACGCAATTTTTCTGATTGGTTGTGACTAACTGTCCCTGCATGATTCGTTTGATGATTGGAATCATTTTGAAACTCGTGCAGCCTTCATTGAAGTGTCCAAACGTAAGTCTACATGCCGCATCCGATTGTGTCGTTATTTCCAATTATGCTAGTTGAGTTTTGTCAAAACATGCGATCGGCATGTTATGAATCATCGATTTATTATTTTAAACTCAAGCTCACATTTGTATAATTTTAAAAATCCGAGTGACCAACACGTCGTTTAATGAGCGACTTAGCTACATTACGGAATAATGGATCACACCCACAGTGTACTGATCATATAGGCTCATATTTATAATTGCATACATCGGGTTTTCGAATTGACTGCAATAGGTTCGAATCCTGACTTACCATGTTCTTTGGTATCTTGATAATGTTTAACTCGTTCGACATATCAGCAAAACGCCTTATCCAAAGATTAATCCAGTTTGTTTGTTATATCCAGCTCGCTTGGATCCGACGTATACATTTCACAGTATAGCGCAAAACGATGTATTGCAACCGTTAGTTGTTTGCGCTCTACGGAGGCACACACGCTTGTATAACTTGATATGAGGGCAAACTCACACACAGATACACTCACAAGTGATCGGTGTCATTTAACTCGTTTGGTTGTGTGGGTGTGTGTGTACAGGTCAGCGGTTTCACGATGGCAATTATTGTTTTCTAACCGAGTTCAATGACTTTCGAACAAACCGTTGGGTTTAATTCGTACCGCGTGTTGACGGTGCACTTGTGGGTCAACAAAGCTCTATATCCACTGAATGCAGAACCAGTTGTTAATGGTCGATTTCGGTCTGCTTTAATCTGAAATTGTGTGAAGTCTTGAGGAAAAAATGGGGTAGTAGTCTAAGTTTAAGGATAAAGGAAGGATATTAATGAGGTTATCAAGTATTGCAAGCTCTATAAGTACTTTCGCTATTTTCAATGTTTTGTTAATCTGTTTTTCGCTCTGGTACTGTGAGGCCTATCCTTACGTTTATCGCTTTTTCAGGATCTGACAGAATATCGTCATTCCGATGGATTGTTGGCCTACAGAAACGGCCAACTCGCCTGCAGGCTTCTCCTCTTTTTGGCTATCGCGCTCCCGTCAGCGTAACTCCCTCTACGCATTTATTGACTTGTGACTTAGCAAACAACGCTTTCCATTCTTTCTTTGGCTAACCAGTATATAATACAGCAGTGTTATCAATATATATTTCAATACGGATGATTTTGGACTTGATATTGAACTGGAACTAACGCGTTGAGATGGTTGAATGACGTGGTCCTGCATACATTATATGGCGCGCGCACCATTTTTGAAAGCTAAACCGGGAACTGACCTAGGGTTAGATAATAGTTTTGCGATGTTAAAAGGGAGCTGTTAGAGTTAATAGTAATTGCCTGGATTATACCTGTTGTTATACCAAACTACGGCTTGTCGCAATGTTCCTACACAACCCTTCCAACGATTGCTAGCAACCCTCCTTAATTCTGTCGAACTACCCGTCTCACTGGCCTAAAATACGTCTTAATTGATGTTGTCAGCCCTGTGCAAGTGTACGCACGCCGGGACGACCGATAAATGATATAAGGCGAATTCGTCCTTGTGACTTGCGGATGACCCATACCTATGAAACGGACTAATACGTTACCGATCCGTGGGCCAGCGTAACCAATATCCCGTCGACCTAGAGGAAACGCAGTCGAGCCGTAAGTCTAGAAAAAACTAGCCGGCGCACATGAGCGATGGAAATGCTACTATTCCCACAATTTCCCAAATAAGGATGTCCGCTGCAATTCGTGAACGTTGAACAGGACATATCTGTGTTTATTCACGCTCTGCCCCATTAAACCTATCCAAACCCAATACGTAGACGCTTGTTCTCCGCGTTAGCCACGATTTACTACTCACAAATTGATAGCAATTATTATTTCTGCAGAAATCGAACACGTATTAGGGCACACTTGGCTGAATTTTACTTGAAACTCCGTTGTAAAAAATGAATTGTGTGTGGAACGCAATGAATGATCTCAGCAAAATTATGCAGTTGCCAAAAATATCCGAATTCCATCAACGACGTATTTCTGTCCTTTCACTGCAGGGCTTCATTACATCTGTTTAGTTCACCTCTGGTATTTTGAAATCCAAACTTTTCTGATGCAACCGGTTGTCGACTTGTCCTTGTATACCTGGTGAACGAACAAGCCCTGGCTTTGTTTTGAGTGTTGAGATCACCACCGGAGGCCGACCGGTCCGAAACGTTAATCTTCCAAAGTGTCGGCTACTTCCTCGTGTCATATAAGACATGAAAATCACAGTTTTTGGCCATTTGGAAATGTGGAATATAAAGTATTATGGCCTCTAAACGCAGTATTCAGTGTTTCGACTACCGTTTAATACAACCAGTTTGTCGGCTCCAAAATTTGAAAACGCCCAGAATGAGAGCAATTGATGACTAATGGGGGATTCCGGTTGATACAAGTTGAACATTGCTGTAAACCTCCGGAAAGATATGCTGGGTCGTCTATGGAGTAACAATGCGTTTGGTGAAAACCAGGTTTTCCTTGTGATGAAGAAAACGGAAATTTTTGGCACTGAGATTAACGCGACTGTCTCTGCAAATTGCTCCCAGATCAAACCAAAACCGGGTGCAAAAAGCCACTTTGTTCCGTTCCAAAATTTATGCGACAGGGAGGAAAATATAGGTTATATGATGGATGGTAACCCACAAGTGTTGTCGAAGGTTGAAGGACAGTTACTAAAGATAGTAGTAAAGATCAGTAAGCCATTAATGAACATAGCGGAATGAAAGTCATCAGGCAAAAGGATAGTGAAGGTTACCTATAGATTGTTCTGGGAGCATATGATTGGACAAAATAGTTTTCTTTTGGAAGGAGGCGACTTTGGATAGATACCTAAGATTCTCTTACGTTCATCAAAGAGCAATATGATTAGTTTTGTTGAAAATAACATTCGCAGGTTTTTCTGGCTGCTGCGCACGATCGGAAATCCTAACGCAGCGTACCAAAGAGACAGTTCTCACTGTCCATCGGTATGGACATGAGTTGCCTAACCCTATCACAAGAACTATCTACCATCAAACCGGTTAGTTTGGTGCTTTTTTCCAGTTAAGTAGGTCACCAATACGCAGTCGTTCCCGCATGCTTTTGTTTGAATGGTGCTCGCAGGCAATGACGATCATGTGTTTCATTCTTGTGATTTTTAAGCGTTACCTTTTGTGTATACACACGTCATCCTGCATTTCTTCTGTATGTACATCAGGTTCCGGTCAAATAGTTCGTCATCCTTACATTCTCAGGTTCACTGTGCTTGTCGATGTAGTATTCCCAGACATGTAGGCTTAGCCAACTTGGTTAACTATGTGAACGTTTACCTTACTAGTGTTGGTATCGATTTTCTGCAGCTCCTACTGATATACTTTATCGTCACGTAGAAATGGGAGTTATCCATCACTTCAAACTGTGATAAATCGGCAACGGCCAGGATGGATCTCACCTGGAAACTAACTTCAGAAAAGCCGCTGACGAAAGCATCTCCAATGCGATTCACACCACATGTGCTCCGGCAAGCGTAGCACCACGGACATGAGTTTCAAGTGTATTCTTAAGCCCGTTGTCGCCGTGGTTCTGTGGCTTGAGGTACTCAGTAAGCAACCTCCAGAAGTTGGACATGAATCTTTACACATTGCTCTCACATTTTTGTGCGCCACCTACTAGGTGGGTTTTCGTGGTACCCTTGAACATCTTCGTACAGATGTGCTTGGTTTTCGGCTGTTTTGCCTTGGATATTTGCAATAATTTGCTCATGAAAAGTAGAGAGTAGTTTGGTCGTTAATATGTTTTCGCTTATTCATCACCAGACCAATTTAATAAGTGCCACAGGTGAGGCGTCCGTGTGCATAGGGTCATTTTGCCGTCCTTATATTTGACTATTTTGCAATTAAATGAACCTATTGTCGAATAAAAGACTGGACTAATTGCTTGATAATCGTAAACTGCATAATTTTACACGGCATTACCTAGGTCGTTTATCTCTTCCGAGTACTCTGTTTTTACCCAGTGCTTGCAGGCTCCCACTGTTTGTCTCTCAGGTTTAGAATTACCTTTGTTCTTGACTTTTTAAGATCTGCACGTGTTAGACCGTCGTTTATTTACCCCTTGTCTAACTCGTCCATGCATCATTTGGCCAAGCCTCACTTTCACCGAAACTTACTTTCACTTAAGGCTCAATTGTTTGTTTGCAAGGTATAGGCACCTTCATGTTGAATGTATGAATACAGACGTGGCTACTTTTGGTAGTTAGGTCACTTCCCGTCCTCTTATTATTTTTCCTGTAGAGGGTTTGCCTTTTTCCCATCATGGTTGTGTGGCAGTTAAACATCGGTGTGAACCACTGATGTATTGCTANTGTAGAGGGTTTGCCTTTTTCCCATCATGGTTGTGTGGCAGTTAAACATCGGTGTGAACCACTGATGTATTGCTATCTATGATGATGATGTTTGATCAAGCGCCAATTCCCTTCCTAAAGACTTATGTTCTCACACTACAGTTGTGCACCTTCACTTACTGTCCGTAGATGGTGTGAAATTTCAGCCAGTGACCAGTCAATATTTTACATATGATCATTGCGATAATGAGAATAATGATGTAGGCGAACATGTTTTTGACAGTTCATCTTCAGACTGGCACAATTATATGGGGAGTTTATAGGGTTAGATCGGGATATCGATCGAACTTATTACGGAGAAACTGGGTCTCTGTAATAAGTCCGATCGATATATCGATTTAATTCTCTGAACTCAATTTTACCGGCCTGAAGATGAATTATCAAGAACATTTTTGCTTAAACACCTTCATTCTCTATAACCGGTCAGCTAGATCATTGTGGCCGGTACTTATTTCCTTCGTCAACTTTCATGAAGCTGAGCTTATGATAAGTTACGGATGATCGTCAACGCTGCACACCGATTGTTACTTACGTTTATGAGAACTGCACAATTTTAGACTGGTTGGGTCTGTTATTGTATACATGGGCTCGTAGAAACAAATTATAATGTTATCTGGTTTTCATCTGCGTTTTTCTCAATAAAAGACAGGAAATATGTAACTGTCAACAGACACAAACCCTAAATATCCAGTATTTTTCAAGGTAGTCACCATGCTAGCCGACGATGCGAGCAGCCAACTTCGCGATCCTGCTGTGCGGTCACAAAACTGATCAGAGCAGACGCGCCGAACTCAGCACGTTTAATTGCACATGCGCGATGTACTGCTTCGGTGGAATAACAAATTATGCTTCTGTCTCTGCAGTTGATGGTATCGTTCAACCGAAACAGTCAGGGCGTGTGGGCTAAGATCGATGGTAATCTGCTTAAGGTAATTCCCAGTTGCATGAATATTGAGCCTCGTAGGCCAGTGGTTGCAGACGGCGTTCTAGCTGATCTATGCGAACAGGTCCGCGACTCTGCGTTATCACCCAATTTAGCCTACCCTGTTGAAATAAATGGGTTGTCGACCGTAGCGCGGTGCATAAATATTGTGAGAAGCTCCGTCCATGCGCTCATGGCTGCACATGCACGTACGCTAACACAGTCTAGTGGTTCGCTACGCAGTGGCCACAACACCGCTTGAACATGGGGCAAACAACCACCACGAACGACGGACTTGATGTGCGCGAGCGGGAGCTGGTTAATCAATCAGTTGGATGGACGACAAATAATAATTGGTCGCATGGCTGGCTCTGTAACGCGGGAAACATTGGACTGCTGCTGGTGTATCCAGCTCTGACATTGTCCGGTAATACCTAACTCAGTGACTGACACCGTTTTATAGGGGAAAAACGAATTAGGTAAATGCTTATAGTGTAAGAGCAATCAAAATAGCATGCTGATCAGTCCTAAAGCTCTAAAGCAAGGGCGTTCAACTTTTAAATTTTCTGCAACCAGGGTTGTGAAATCGTTCAGGTTCAGACTTCATTCACTGCGTTAGCAAAAGCAACTGCAAGTAATCACTGCTGACTAGTTTCATTCATGGTACATCGATATTCAGCAAATGCTACTCACTGGTGAAGCGATTTCCCATCTCAACCAATTTTCAAACAGCCCTTGCTTAAAGTTCAAAAATACTGGAGGCCTAAAGTTACCACCTGCAGGTGTGACTTCTCACGCCGCGTTATCGTTCAATTCATATGTGTAATACCAGCTTCACCATTCTCCACGTGTCAGGACACTAAGCTACCGCACTGAGCCTTGTGCTTGGGATTATCTGAATGATGCATTTGGGCAGCAACGGGTCTGCCAAGGTGAACTAGTTTAATGGGTACATAGGTGATAAGGTCTGCTTGTCCCGCATTTTCCACAACGATACTCGAAGCGGCAGATTCGCACGAGCAATCCAAAATACCTGGGAGCATTAGGGACGGCTGTTTGTCTCGGGGATAACGATTACAAAAACGTTGCCCTCCTGGCTAAAGCATATTCTCGTGTGTGTTAGGTGGCGCATTTCGTAACAAAGCAGCTAAGAAGCGGTACCCTACATCGTTCGACCAGCCAGTTGGATTGCAGGTGTGCGGTCGAAAGCCTGAGCTATCTGGGCTGTGTTTTCTCGCGTTGCTTTCTGGTGCCCCTGCAACGTGATTCGTTCTGACGCCCTGATTACCATATATGACCGTTTCATTTGATTCGCTATGCGTCTAATTGTCATGTGGTCGTTTCATTTGAATTGCTTCGCGTCTTGCCGCTCGGAACCGTGTCGTGCAACCACATACTTTCGCTAACCTTCAGGGGAGCTCCATATACCCTCTTATCGTAATAGTCCTTTTGATGCCTGTCAGATGTCTCCAGATGTGCTCGTGCTATCTGGTGGGCCCGCCGAAGTGTGTCGAGAACGTTGCTTACACATTGTGCTACCGGAAGTTGCGGTTGCTACGTAACGGGCAACCGGGCACCTGAGGGTAGTCTCACTTCTCAGCCTGTCCACAAAAAATGTGGGGTTTGGTCAGTCGAAGAGTGAATGGTGCTGCGATAAGCTAACAGACATTTCGGTATAGCTAAGTCCCATTCGGTGACACCCTGCTCTGCGAAAGCCTTGAGGAGATTTTTGGGGGACCGATTCGTCCTTTCCACTTGCCCATTGCCTTGCAGGTGGTAAGCTGTGGTTCGCGTCTTATCTATTCCTAGTAGCCTACACATTTCGCGAATCAAAGAGCTTTCGAAGAAGCAGCCTTGGTCTGAATGGAGTTGGGCCGGGGCTCCCCACAGGCACACCAAGTGGTCGATAATGGCTGTTGCTACTGTAGATGTATCCACTTGTGCAAGCGGAACAGCTTCACACCATTTGGTTAAGTAATCTACCAGGACCAAGATGTACCGTTTGTTTCGGGGTGTCTCGGGCAACAGCCCTACGATATCCACAACGACCAACTCGTTAGAGTGTCCCGCGGTCGTAATTTGCAACGGTGCTCGACGTCCCATTTGAGGGCTTTTGAAAAGCCGCACTTCTCTCACGATCGACATAACAGCCTGACATCCCTCCGCTGATGCGGCCACCAAAATCGTTGTCGTGCGGCCGCTTCCAACTTGTTTATTCCTGCATGTCCGAGCTCTAGGTGCAAGTCTGTTAGGATGTAACGTACCGTATATTGAGGGACCACGATCCTTCTCATGTAAGCGGGTCCGTATTGGACTAATAATACTCCCTCTGCCATCTTGAGATGTTCCCAAAGCGCCCGAAGGCAGGAGGATTCATAGCTCTTTCCTTCCATTTCCTTGCTTGTTGGTTTGTCACTATTGTTCCGGCACCTTCCATAGATTAGTGCAGTCTCAGGATCTGTTGCTTGAGCCTGCTGCCAGCGGCCATATTTTGCACCCTGTAGAATGCCCAACGTCACGTGTTACGAAGTACAAGACGGACAGTCGCCGTGATTGCGCGCAGCACGCCTTGATAATGAGTCGGCGTTCGAGTGTCGTCCGCCCGGTCTGTTTTCACATGCGAAGTCGTATTCCTGTAAAATCTGCCATCGGGCTAACTGTCCCTCTGAGTCTTTGAAGTTTTGTAACCAGCGGAGAGACTGATAGTCTGTGCGTACAATCAAACTTTTGCCCAAAAGATAATGTCGGAAATGTCGCACAAAGAATACTAACGCAAGCATTTTTATTCTGGACGTACAGTAGTCTCTCTCACATTTACTTAAACATCGGCTACCGTAGGCTATCACTCGTTCCCTACCGTCTTGTCCTCGTTGCGAGAGAACCGCCCTGATTGCACTGTCGCTTGCATCGGAATCCAGAACAAACTCTCCGGCCTTCGGCGACAGGTCCGGAAAAGCTGTGCACAGAGCTTCGCGTAGTGATTTAAAAGCATGATCACATTCTTCCATCCACGTGAATTCCCGAGTGTTTTGTAGTAGTCTGTTCAGGGGAGTGGAAATGCGAGCTAAATCATTGGTGAGGCGGCGATAATAGGACGCTAGCCCTAGGAAGCTCCTCAGCTCGTTTGCGTCCTTTGGTGTAGGCCAAGATCGAATTTGTTCCGTCTTTCTTTGGTCTGTGCGGACACCCGCCCCTGAAATTACGTGCCCCAGGAATTCTACCTCTTTGTGTAGGAGGTGACATTTTGAGGGCTTCAGTTTTAAACCGACTTCGGCCAGGCGGTCCAGCACGCACTCCAAATTGCGCATATGTTCTCGTTCGGATCTCCCATGGACTATGACATCATCTAGATACACTAGGCATGTCCTAGGGATTGAGTCATTTAATGCTATCTGCATCAAGCGTTGAAACGTCGCAGGTGCGTTTGATAGTCCGAAGGGAATGACCTCGAACTCATACCGCCCCGACGGTACGGTGAAAGCCGTCTTCGCTCGATCGTTTTCTTCGACCTTCACCTGCCAAAAGCCTGATGCCAAGTCTAACGTGGCTACGCCGAGAGCATCAAACAGGTCATCAATTCGTGGTAACGGAAATGCATCTTTCTTTGTCACTCCATTGAGCTTCCTGTAATCCACGCATAACCATAAATCGCCGCCATTCTTTTTTTACCAAGACTATCGGGGCAGCCCATGGAGACTTTGAGGGCCGGATCACGTTCTTCTGTAACACGTCGTCAACCATCTTACGCACCTTAACCTGAACGGGTGCAAATATCCTGCGTGGTGGTATCTTGATTAGAAGCGCATCCTCTGTATTAATTCCATTCTTAAATAAATAAATAAATAATATATATTTCCCAACGCATGTGTGAGAAGCACGCTTGGTTACGCGCGATCACTGTGGATATTTGCAAACCATACATAAACGAATAATTTAACAGTAGCACGAACGTGAAGTTTCTTGCAAGAATTACGTAGTCAAAGAGGGAACGACTGAAGTTTATGGAACTTTCACGCACGCAACATAGAAATAGGTAGTTCGCTTATTTCACCGATTCAGTCTCAAAAAAATGGGATGTTACACTAATTCACTGTTTACAAGGTTGTATAATGAGCGATTTTTCAAATATTTCAAGGTCACTCCGGGAGGGTGTCCAAACGCACCTTTGAAATTTTTTGCTGTTATGGAATAAAACTGGCGTTCGGAAATTGTCAAGATAGATCGGCTTTGGCGAGGAATGGCGGAAAATCCCAAAATCAAGCAGATTTCAACGCAGGATTTCGCCGATTGCTCGGCAACGTCACAAAGTTGAACATCTCGTGAACCGTTCAGCTTAGACGAAGTTCCGTGCGTCCATCCGTCGCAGAACCATTTCCTCGCTCAATGGATAAAATGGGAATCGGGAGGGAGAACGTAATTCCACACGTTAGATGAGAAAATATGGGGTTATAACATTTACTACGACAGGCAATATATATGGGGAATTTTTGACAAAGAACTCGTTCGATATTATTATTTTTGCTATGATAACTGGAATATATAACCCTATCTATTGTTTGTTGTGGTATTTTACTATGCACTCGAGATTTATCCGGGTAAACGGGTAATTGAGTCGACGGTTTGGAGGGCCGCATGAAATGTGCGTGACAACTAAATATCACATGACATCGTTCTGTTGGACTTATTATTAAGTGCCCAGTGCACATTTCATAGCAATTTGGGCATTGCATATACATGAGTAAACACGTCATTAAAATAATGTTGGGTGTCAAAGGCCAAGTGCTAAATGATCTTGTGAGTAAGCCATATAACAAACCGTTTCAAGTGGGCTGTTCTCGACAGGCGTTAGACAGCAGATTGATTGTCTGCGTATTACGCATCTGACGACTAAATGTTTTTCGGACCACACTCAAAAAGGTCGTCAGGTGATACAGAGAGTTTGAAGATGGACATCGTGTTTGTTAACGTAAGATAGCTGTCCAAACCCTTTTTAAAACGCTGAATGTTGTTACTGGCAAAATGTTTGTACGACCTAACGTTGCTCCCCCACACGCGAACACTTGTGGTCGACTCTTGATTATCGATTTCAAGCACTGAGCACTTCGCGAGTTGCTGGGAGCCCCACTCGATTGGATCATCTGCACAATTTGGCGGTTCACTTCGGAAGGGGCGGTAGTGACGTTGAGAAAGAAGTCGGTTTCTGGCAGAGTTCTAGACATAGGTGTCAAATGAGTGGCGCCGGACGGGTTCCTTGGCTTAAGGCTGTGCAAATCGAGCGTGCACCTCAGACGGCCCAAAAGATCCATCCCACTATAACACAGAATGGGAGTTTGGGGCTCACCACAAAACTGTGCTCTATATGGCATCCGGCTATTATGACCGGTGCAACGATTCTGCCCTCCGTCTGCATTTGGTCACCGCTTGCCGTAAGGATGCGTTGACAACACGGTTTCCGCTTGTAGCCTGAGAGTCTGCGTAATGTGTATGTGCCGATTACGCTTAAGGAAGCTCCGGTATCTACCGGACCTGCAAGTGCTATTCCCCACATTATTATCTAAACCATGAGTTCTGCAAGGGGTTGGGAAAAGTCGGTAATGGAAGGAACGTAAACTCGACTGTAAGGCTTAACTGTTCTGATGTAACTTCCAGCGGCCTGGTCGGTAGCTTCGGAGGCTTGACGATTTGCCCCGGACGCAATGTCGCATGGTCTACGCGACTTCTTCCACCAAGGTCGCTGTTCGCGGCCACCATACCACGAGTGGCTAGGTCCTCCATATCGGTCTGAGCTTCTTCTATGCATTGGGGGCTGTTCCTCTGGCTGGTCGCCCGTGCCGCGATGCAATACTGTACTGGTCGGTGGATGCCGCCTCGACCCACTCGAGGTCTTTGGCCAACCGCACTGCGGCGTCAAGGTCGCTGGGTGGATGAAGTAAGAACTCCCTTTTTATGTTCGTTGGCCGGATCCCCTCCACTAGCTGTTCAAGAATCCGCTTCCGGAGTTCCTCTGAGGACTCTTTCTCATATCCGCGTTCGGCCAGGTGCCGCAGTTCGCGGGCAAACGACCGGACGGTGTCCCCGTCGAGCTGTCTACCAGCATGGAACTGTTGTCGGTAGCCAGTCAGATGCAAGAGGGCGTCCAACAGACGTCGTAGCTGGATAAACGTCTCATCTGATACAGGGATGTCCAGAATCTTTGCCTCAACATCAATATCGAAGGCCTCTCCGTTTAGCAAATTCAGAATAAGGTTGTTGTGGGACTCTGCTGAGAAGTTACGGAGATAGGCTCATACTTGACCTTCCCAACGGGAATAGTGCCCCCATAGCAAACTTATAAGGATGTGGGATCGTTACTTGCAACGCTGCTGTTGTGGGTTTTGTCGACAGTCTGTTTAGGCTGTTCGTCAGGGTTTGCATGAAGTGTCCGAAGTCTTCGGATGTGAAGGGAGTGGAAGAATGTTGTTCTTCTTCAGGTTTCTTTGTGGATTTTGACATTTCGTATCCTGGTAGGGTCGCTAAATTGTAACATGCAACAAGAAGAGCAGACGGAGATTATGACCGAAGATGTTTTACGCAACACGCGGCAATACCAGAATATCAAAAAGGACAAGGGTACAAAAGTACAAGGGAGTTACGTTTAAATACAAGTGTCCTGCTTGTCTGTCTGACTGACTGTTGGTTCGAGATCCTCGTGCACAACGTTGACGTAGCGGTCTGAATGGTGACCGAAACAACCATGTAACGATTACCACTTCAAATTCGATCCGTGCGCGCTAACTAGTTTCGGTCGCGTGTTACACTATATACGCAAGCTACTCGAACAATGGCAATTTCAGCGGAAGTAATGAAATTGATATTGCAACAACAACAGGCCCATTTCGATATAGCACAACTGATTTTAGTGAGAACTTTAGCGAGCAATTCATCCATGATATTAGCAAATCCAAACATCAAATCGGGTTCGTCTGTGGACGTCACCACAAACAGCATCAATGAATTTGTTTGTTATGCTGATACCGAAGTGATTTTCGAATCTGGGTTCAGCCGTTACGAGGATGTCATCCGAGAGGAGTTAGCTGTCATGAATGATGCAGGAAAGGTACGATTGCTTCTTTGGAAACTCAGCGCGATAGAACATTCCAGGTACACTGATTTCATTCTGCCAAATAAACCTCGTGATCTCACTTTTGAAGAAACAGTGAAGACGCTGACGAATATTTTCGGAGATCGGTCATCCTTGTTAAACATCCGGTAGCAGTGTTTCAAATTGGTAGAAAACGAGCATGAGTTTATCAATTATGCAAGTGTAGTGAGCCGAAAATGTGAAAAGTTCAGACTGAGATCAATGACATATTATCAGTTCATGTGTCAGATAAACTTACTTACTTACTTACTTACTTACTTACTTACTTACTTACTTACTTACTTACTAATAATGTCTGATATTCGACTGCGATCTGTAGTCAACCCAAGATACCGACATTCTTACTGAATTTTGAACAAGATTTAACAGGACCATGACAGCGGAGTATCAACGCTTGATCAGTCTGAAACATGACAGCCATGATTGAACATCCGGGGTTACTTGCACTCCATACCGTTTCGCAGCGACCGCGCAACCGAAGAATCTGGAAGCATGGTGCAAAGCTCTTATCGAAGGCCAAAACTGTATACTGGCAATGCAGTGATTGGCATTATGTGCGTGTAAAGGGATTGGATTGGCCGAAAGCATCGATGCGAAGTCAACCATTGATTCGCTGAAGTCTACGGCCAATTAGTGTCGAAACGCGAACAGACTTGTGTGTCAGCGCGGGGACCAATCAGCACGGTACGCTGCTCCAGCATCAGATTTTGTTATAACCAGCACCGGAGTAAAACAAGTTGTTTAAGTTCGTCACGCGTTGAAACAAACGAGCTTCAAGCGGAGTCGAGCCGACCAATAAGAAAGCGAGAGCGTCAACACCAATTGTAATTCTTCATTTGACCGACGCGTCTAGTCTATAAAATAACCAATCAAAACTCAATAAACCGAGATTTGCTCTGTGCCACGAAGACTGACTTTTGCTTTCGTTCCGGAAGATGGCGATTTTCAACATGGTGTCAGATGAGAAGAAGAAAACTGCAGTTGACAGAAGGAACACCATAACGAATCCATTGACGATTGTTCCGCCCGAACCGCTGGATATGAACAGCACGAACAGACTTGCGTACAACTGGTGTTTATGGGAAGAGAAGTACGAAGACTTTTGCTTGTTGGCCAATCTTAAAGAGCAAAGTAAAGAATATCAGTTGGCTATGCTTCGACATGCAATCGGAGATGAGGGAAGACAAATTCTGGGAAATCTAACCTTCGAGGACGGAGAGGACAACAAGGAACCGAACGTGATCATTCGGAAAATGGATGAATATTGTTTGGGACAAAAAAACGAAACGTTTGAACGCTTTCAGTTTTTTGAGAGGAATCGACAGGCCGGAGAGACGATAAATCAGTATGTTACCGTTTTGAAGAAACTGGCAAAATCGTGCAATTTCTGCAAGTGCATAGGAGAGACTCTCATCCGGGACAGAATGGTCATCGGTATTCAGANCCGTTATGACAAGGAGACTGTTAAACATTCCAAAGTTGACGCTAGCTCAGTGCATCGACATCTGCAATAGTGAAGAGGCAACGGAACGAAGGATGACATCTTTGAACGCGGACCACGGCCTGGTATTAAACACTGTGGACAGGGACAAAGGACGATTCTTGATGATTTCGTACCAGTTCCGCGGTGGAAGACATATTATTCAGAAAGAAAAGTGCCCAGCATTTGGAAAGACGTGCATGAAGTGCCGGAAAAGGAACTACTCCGCCAGACAGTGTAGATCGCCCACGGTCAGTCGGGTCGACGAAGATGGTAGCGAAGTAATAAACCGGCCCAACGGATCAAGAGGACAGAAAGAAATCTACGCAGATTTGCTCATAGAATATACAAGAAGGAAATGCCAGCTGGGCTCCGGTGCATCAGTCAATGTCATATCATCAGACTGCATCGAGAACTCCAACATACGCGAATCAAATGCACAGCTGAACATGTGGAATGGTGCAGCCACAAAGGTTAACGGCAATGCGACACTGCTGGTCACGAATTCGAAGAATGGGAAGATTTATATGCTTTATTTTTTGTGGTCGATCGGGATTCAGCGCCCATTTTAGGTGTTGATGCCATTCAGTTGATGGGCTTCCTAACCGTTAATCACGATGAATTTCTGCACAAATTAACCTATTTAGATGTTCTTGACCAGTATTCGTGTGTTTTTGATTCGACTCTCAGTCACATGCCAGGCGCTGTTCGTTTATCGGTGGTTAGTGATGCCGCCCCTGTTGCGTTACCGGTTCGGGGGGTTCCGCTGGCCATACGAGATAAGTGCGAAGCGGAATTAGACCGACTATTTCCAATTGACATGATCGCTCCGGTAGAGAGGCCGACCGATTGGGTCAGTCAGATTGCTGTAACGTTAAAAATATTGATGGGTTTCATAACCGTTAATCACGATGAATTTCTGCACGAATTAGCCGATTTAGATGTTCTTTACCGGTATTCGTGTGTTTTTGAATCGACTCTCGGTCACATGTCAGGCCCTGTTAATTTGTCGGTGGTTAGTGATGCCGTTCCTGTTGCGTTACCGGTTCGGGGGGTTCCGATGGCCATACGAGATAAGTGCAAAGCGGAATTAGACCGACTAGTTCGAATCAACGTGATTGCTCCGGTAGAGGAGCCGACCGATTGGGTCAGTCAGATTGCTGTAACGTTAAAAATGTCAGGTGACATCCGGTTGTGTATCGATCCCAAGCCACTGAATAAGGTACTTCGAAGAGAATATTATCGTCTGCCAACCATCGATGACATTCTGCCAGAATTAAATCAAGCCCAATTTTCCACAATGGTAGACCTATCCTCGGCGTTTTGGCAATTAGAACTTTACCACATTTGGAACCCCCTTTGGACGTTTTCGTTGGTTGCGTTTGCCTTTTGGACTGAAGGTTTCCAGCAAAATTTTTCAAAAACGTTTAATCCAGGCACTTGATAAATTGAAAGGAGTCACGTGTGTTGCAGATGACGTGCTAATTTTTGGAAAAACTTTGGAGGATCATGAGAGAAACATGGAGTAGTTTTTGAAGCGTTGTATCGATCAAGGAATTCGCCTGTCGCGCAACAAAGTGGCTTTACGAGAAAAAGAGGTTACTTTTCATGGAAATTTGCTAGCATCAAGCAGACTCAAGGTAGGCCCTGAGAAGATAAAGGCTATAGTCACATTGCCAGCTCCTGAAGATGTGAAATGGGAGGAAGAACAACGGGCAGCATTCGATAAAATCAAACGAGTTATTACCGAGGCCCTTATATTGAACTATTACGATCCAGCATTATCTCTGGTCATTCAGTGTGATAGCAGTGGAACTGGTCTGAGGGTGGTATTATTACAAAACGGGTGACCAGTGGACTACCGAAGCCGGAGTCTTTCGTCTGCTGAGCGAAACTATTCGCAAATTGAGAAGGAAATGCTGGCTGTGATATTCGCCCTAGAAAGTTTCAGCACTTATACGTTCGGTCGGAAAACAATAGTTCACACCGACCACAAACCACTAGTTTCAACAGTAAGGAAACTGTTATCTGCTGCACCGAGAAGGTTACAGAGAATGTTAATAAGAAGGCAAAAATATGACGTCGAACTGACCTTTCAGCCGGGGACTCAGATGCACATAGCTGACACTTTGTCCAGAGCTTGCGAAGAAGGTTCCTCCTGTGAAGAGCTTCATTTTGACACTATTGCGGCTATGGATTACACTATGACGGAAACCGCACTAATCACCGACCTAAAATATGCAACGACACAAGACGTCACGTTACAACGTCTGGCTGGAACAATTAGAAACGGGTGGCCACACGACAAGAGAGTTCTACTACTTCCGGCGCGGTCGTAAATAAACTTCGAGCCCAATTTGCGCGCTACGGTATACATGAGATCTTCTTCTCCGACAACGGACCACAGTTCATCGGCGCGGATTTCAGAACGTTTGCGGAAAAGCGGGGATTCAAGCACCGTACAAGTAGTCCGTACTACAGTCAGTCAAATGTTAAAGCCAAAGCGGCGGTCAAAATGGCAAAGCGACTGCTGCAACTGGCCCAATTATCTGGAAATGATCCATAATAATGTTATTGGAGAAACGGAATACTCTTAACGAAACTATGTCTCACAGTTCCGCTCGAAGAATGCTGGGGAGAAGAACACGCACGCGTTTACCGATAATAGGAGAACTACTAAAACCCCAATCGCCGAACGTAACTGAAATGCGCGATGATTTGAGGAGACGAAGGCTGACCCAGAAGGGATACCACGACAGAGGAGCCCGCGACCTACTGGTTCTGCAGGTAGGCGATAAGGTATGGGTACAGTGCGTTCCAGAAGACCCACGGCGATTGATAGAAGAAGTGATGGTGAGGTACTGCGGTTATCGGTCATACAAAATAGATTCCGGAGGAGTACTGAAGAGGAGGAATCGGGTGCATCTTAGAACAAGAGTAACACCGGATGAAGACCTCATCCTTAAAGAGAAGAAGGTATTATCACGAACCAGGATTGGATTATGCTACAAAAAAAGGAAGGATGTAAAGGGATTGGATTGGACGAAAGCATCGATACGAAGTCAACCATTGATTCGCAGAAGTCTACGGCCAATCAGTGTCGAAAACACGAACAGACTTGTGTGTCAGCGCGGGGATCACTCAGCACGGCACGCTGCTCCAGCATCGGATTTTTTTATCACGAGCACCGGAGTAAAACAAGCTGTTTAAATGCGTCACGCGTTGAAACAAACGAGCTTCAAGCGGAGTCGAGCCGACCAATGAGAAAGCGAGTACGTCAACACCAATTGTATTTCTTCATTTCACCGATGCGTCTAGTCTATAAAATAACCAATAAAACTCAATGAACCGAGATTTGCCTTGTGCCATGAAGACTGACTTTTGCTTTCGTTCCGGGAGTTACAGATTTTGAACACTAGCTGGCACGTCATGCAAGAACTTTTATTGAGAAACCCATGCTGGGAGTGGTTTATGAAGTTTCGTGATAACAGGAAATCGACCATACGGTATTTTGTTATCCTTTCCAACACCCTATAACAAATTGAAGTATGGTTAATGGGACAGTTGCTGATGTCATGTCGCGAGCCACTTTTATAGCGGGGCTTAGTTGTAGAGATTTTTCACTGAAGAGGTAAGGAGCCTGATGTTAAAGAATGTGCATAAATATTAAGCGGAAGTAGAGGGATGTCTTCTCCTCCGTATTTTAGAGCAACGGGATGAATGATCGCAGGAACCGGTAGGTGAGAATGTTTGATAATAACTAACTGAGAGAGTATGAGCTCTGCATCAACAGGGATATGGCTTAGGAACGTAGTTGTACTTACAGGAGGAGGTGGGGGCAGTGTGTCCTTCACTGTTGAAGAAAGCAGCAAAATATGAATTAAAAACCTCACAGATTGTTACAGGATCATCTACAGTGGTTTCGTCCTGCAGTGTCACTGCTGAGATGGCAGGGTCTCCCATTGTGACTGCGTCTCACCAGCTGCGAGCTCTTATCTGTGCTGTTGAACGCAGGTTTTTCTTCACTCATGTGGAGCATTTTGATTTTGTATTCAATAGCATTGAACATTTTATGCATTTGCATGATGGAAGAGAAGTCGCATGTTTTCCGGTGCCGTGGTTCAAGACTTTTAGGCTTACCTTGCTCCTTTGGAGTGAGAATTATGGCGTTACCATACGCATTACGGCGCTTCGATCTTTGCGGTGCTAAAAGGTTTCTGCAAGACCTGGAATATTCAGTAAATGCCTCGGTTGCGATACTAAGATCGGAGGTCAGAAAAATATGTCCTTTTCGAATACTCAATTTGAAGTTTCTCTTATAATTGTTATCGGTGATACTATTATTCTATATGATCTGTTCACATTCCACTTACGTCTAAGTCTACCCGAAAATATATTTGCGAAACATGATGACCAAAATCACTCATCATACGTGATCCGCTGTTGCCAAAGCCACAATATCGGGCTCTAAAGTCGATGTAGATTGTCCTAAAGATAAAGGTTATAGGTCCAGAACTTACGTAGGTTCTCCTAAGGTTACTGCCGTTAAAGGGGGTGAAAATAATCCGGTGTTTCCCACCCCTCAGACTGAATACTGTCGTGTTCCTGTAGATAGTGTATTGGCGGATTTATTTGTTAAGGTATCCAGGCTAGAAGCAGAGCTCGCCCAAATAAGGGCAAGTTATACTGCACTCGATTCCCTAAAAGAGAATCTCATCTCTTTGTTTACATTTTCAAAGTGCCCGGAAGTCCCAAGATGGATAACATTCGCAGCGCAAGTATGTATTCAATGTGCTAGATAAGCTGGACCTAGAAAGCATTAAAAAGATGCTCTCGAAGGTTACTGGAATAAACCCAACATAATATACCTGCATCCCTCTTCGTAAGAAGACACAAAAGTTCTGCTGCCCTCTCTTATTCAAATTCCATAGCGAGGCAATTGCAGAACAATTCATAAAGAGTCAGGACCTTAGTAAGTCTAAAACTTCGCTTAAACTGTTAAAAATTATGGAGAACAGAACGCCCCTTGAAAGAGAATGTCAAAATCCCTTACTGAGCACGACCTCCGTCTCCGTCTCTAACCATGTTATCCAGGATGCTTCGAAACAGGGTACAACGATATCCAAAAATAATAAACTGGGTTCCAAGGATCGTGCAATATCGATTAGTTGCACCACGCCCAAGTGCACCAGCGATCCTACCGACAATGCTAACGCTATCGGAGAGAACAAATTCGCTGACCTGATTGATCTAACAGCAGATCTCGACAGTTCCAACAGCGTGCCGAGCTTTGGGGTACTTCAGTCGAGGAATCAATCGGCAAAATAGGGCACACAAATGACTGGTTCCATGTAAAAATCAATGAAGCGTCCAGACAGTAACCTATCTGCGCGGAAACTGACTCAAATAAGACAGGAAACCGTCAGCACATTAATCAAAGTAACGTCGATGTCTGAACTTCGAAGCAACCCCGTAGGGAACCACAAAACAACCCCCACGGATATACTGCACAGATAGTCTTCAGGAAATCCACTAAGGCAGCGTACGCCGGCATGTTGCGTTCATGTGGAAAAAATCTACTCGAAATAGAGCTTATCCAAAACCTAACTCGGTAGAATATCAAACAGGGGGCCAATCCAAACATGACGTTAAAGTGGTCGAATCAGGATTGCAACGACAGTTGAAGGGAGGTATGCTTTCCCCATTGCTGCAAGGAGAGGAGGGTGTGCGCCCTTCCCTTGTCCGCTGCGTGCGATCAGTAATGAGGGGAGAAAAAGAGCATCTGGCGAACGAAAATTAGGTACACGTGCAATATGTAAAGTCGTAGTGTTTGCGGAACTTAACGTACTGGTGGGAAAACAGACAAAAGTCGCTAGATGTATTTTGCAGCACTGCGATTTACGGAGTAACAAGGTTATTGAAACACACCTCGTAGGAAACCACAAACCGACCACCAATGGGGTGCTCGTGATAACAAACCCTCTCCAAATCACTACCCTACGGGTCGCCCGAGGATTCCTCCTGTGCATCATAAGGGAATAAACAGGCAAGAAAACGCAAACCCGTACCTGGCGATTAAAAAGACGTATCTCTTATCCACCCCCAAGTCCAGCCCTCTGCCTAATAATACCAGTCTCTCGCGTGACGCACCTATTCATGTAAAGCTAAACCAGAGCCCACCTGAAGTTGTTTACCCCATGTTCAACACCCTTTTTGATACGGATAAGCCATACACTTCGAATGCTCACCTAAACGCAACCCACGATCTCTTCGTTAACAACGAGCAGGCGGACATGACCGATTCACCTCAGCCTTACCCTTTT
>QNGE01006955.1:0-11864 GCA_008508345.1 Paragonimus westermani
GCCCTTCTACAGCAGGATAGAAATATTGTAAACTACTTCACTAGTACAGCCATGGGAATATGTACATGGGATTCCGTCTCCGACAGACGTACGTTTCTACACACACTGTTGTTACAAAATGGTTATCTAGAAAGTTTTGTCTACAAGACTATGGAGCGTAGTGAGTAACAAGATGACCCTAGTGGGGGAAACATTTGCAGAAGCAATTACTAGAAGACTTCACACTGCTATCAGTAGGACATTCCATGCTGCTAATCCACGTGTCTGTTTCAGCTCCAATCACAGTCCTATGTTTACGATTAAAGGATAAAGTGTGCGTTTCTGCCGCCTGATTTTTGTATACTCATTTGCTTGTTCTGTGAACACTTTCTGTGATTCGAATTTTTTGATTGCCGTAACTTGTCTAAACTTTACAACTATTCTGTTGTATTCGTTCATTTTGTTGTTATTTATATCCTAGTGAGGTAGACCTGCATTTACTTAGGCTAGTCAGTACTCGTTTTCAACCACAACAAATACAACCCGGTGATCTCCTTTTGTGAAAAAACATTCTAGGTAGAATATTTCTGTGTTTCTGCCACAACCTTGAATGTTTTATGTCCCACTGAACACTGACATATACAGCCATTTTGTCACTCGTTATTACTAACATTATTTTGCAGCATCAATAACCTTCGTGTTAAGGAAACAGTAGACATCAAGTATATTAGTTTCTGCCCGTTTCTTCCTGCTATGTTTTCCAGTACGCTCACCAAACGGACCGTTATACATCCTGATTGATAACTCGTAGGTGCTCAGTACAGATAAACGTTCAGCAGTTAAGCACCAGACATAAAGGTCATAATGTTGTTGACATGACACTCAGTGATACAGCTGCATGACAGCCAAAGCACTTATTTCGGCAAGTGGTATTTAAGCGAACAATATCAGCTGACAATGTTCACGTGAGTAATTGATGGTAAAGAGGGATGTGAAAAGAACAGAATAAGACATACCTGATTTTTATATTTCACTTTCATTGAGGCATCATGAATGATTGGGTTACTGAATATCTCTCAGAAACACGATACGTAAATACTGCCGGTTGTTAACCGTGTGTACTGTCCAGTCACAGATTCTACGTTGCCAAAATAACTGAAAGCTTACGGTGTTTACAACCTGTGTAAATTCGTCGAATTCATTGTCACCTCATTGTTTGGTCTGTCGTACCCCAATTCTTCCAACTGCTTCTAAACATTCCAGGTGAAAGTTGCATTCACTAAGTTTGGCTCGGGCGCGTGATGATGTCAGCGACACTATCCACTTCAGTGCTTTGGTTTTGAGATAGCCAACAGTGAGTAACAGAAATTGTTACATTGTCCGGCACGCACGCCCCAACGTTTGTTTAGATTTTTACCGAACCATGGCAAAGTAGCAAGTCATTCACACACTCAACAGCTGTTTGGTAAGCATGTAGTCAATATATCGTTTTCCAAGCATCATGGACTATTCTTCCATATTCCAGGGAAATCCGGCCTTTTCCATTCAAAAACACACAGAATACAGGGTGATATATATTTTCGTGGTAGTGACCCTGGATGAAACATTGACGAAGATATATTAGTGAAAGCCGCAGATTTTACAGCACCTAATTCAGCTGGTTTGCTACTGACGCAGCATTTGTGCAGGCCTAACCGGTCACGAAGCTGTCTGAGCCGCTTCTCAAGGGGAACCTGCCTTCTTTCGACTGATATTAACTCACCATCATTGCGCGCCTGTCTAAGGAGCTGCGAGAATCGGCCGCATCGTCAGTCGTTTAGTAGCTAAGTCGAACAAATGCCCACGGTGAAGGGCAATAGGTATTCGAGGTTATGCATCCATAGCGCACCACGAAGCAATTATTAGATGTGGACACACTATGTGCCTAGAACCGTTTCACACGATAAAACGAAGGATATACTTATTCTAACGCTACAGACTATTGAAGACATATGGGATTAAAACGTACCAATAACGGGTGATCAAGGGAGAAACATGATGAACTTTTGCTCATGTTGTAAGTAACAGTCCCTAAACTTCTTATTATCTCCTGCCGTCGTCATGAACTGCATGAAGGGAACTTAATCTTCTGAAACATTGTATTGTGTTCCAATATCTTCGCTCGGTTACTCCTAGCCACTACTTTCCCATTCTCGCAGTGTTATAACTGAACAAAATGCGTTTAGGTTTACAGATCATCTGTATTAACTTTCACGTAAATTCTCAGTAAGTCATTCAAGAAAACGGTAATCTGTGATAGTATATAAACTAACTATAATCACCAGTGTATGGACATTCGAGTGGTCTAACCCGTTCGTACGGACTTATGTACTCAAATATACGGAGCAATGGTGGTTTCAACGTTCATTTAATACTATTAAACATACATAACTGTACTGATCATTCACCGAAGTATAGCCGCAAGTGAATTGTTTTTTTTCGGTGTTGAACATCACGCACGGTTGAGGTGGAGTGAGAGGATTCGTTTCGTTGGATCAAGTCGTCCCTCCAGGTAAACAACAGACACATTTACGTTATCCGTGCATAGCCCTTGTCAAGTAACCAAAGTATAGAGAAAAAAGGTCTTCAGACTGACTAATTTTTTGTTTCCTGCTGTGTCTTGACTAAAACCGAAATGATCCAGTAGCCAACTTTCTGAGTTCCACGAAATGTGGAGTACTGATGTCAAACAATATCATAGAGAAGTTTTGCAACTGCTGCAATGATAAAACATGCTGCTAACACTTCTTGGTGTATAAACCAACGGACAAGTCACGCCTTTATGAAAACTATGTATTCTACTGGCTCGAGAAATAGTTATCTGAAACAATTGCTTGTCACACGCGATATTTGTGAAAAGTCTTCTCTGTCAATCTAGTGTTACGGTAACCGGAGGCATTTACTCGTCGAGTATTTCGGAGTTCTATCAGCAAACATACATACGTTATATATATATATATAAATATTTTTTGTCCTCGACACCATGCAAGCAGTTTCGGTTGATAAACAGATTGGGAATAACACAACGTTACGAGCAAGTTGTAGTACTCTACGTTTCAATCACCTCGGGTGGCCTTCCTCAGGAGTGTTGTAATTCGATTACAACACTCCTGAGGAAGGCCACCCGAGGTGATTGAAACGTAGAGTACTACAACTTGCTCGTAACGTTGTGTTATTCCCAATCTGTTTATCAACCGAAACTGCTTGCATGGTGTCGAGGACAAAAAATATTTATATATATATANACTTTATTCGTACTAAATTTGGTGCGGATATCTTACAAATGTTTCGGTTGACTTCCATAGTGAAAAGTACCGTAGGCTTTATATGAAAGCAAAAACAATCACAGGGTATTGCTTGTACAGCTTGGATTAACACAAAATATATCAGCAACAGCGTTCAAGAAGGAGCAAGCAGGCATACTAGCAAAGCTAGTATAATACACGGATGGTCAGCGATCTTCAAAAACTCTGTAAATTATTATGCGCAACACAAGTAAACAAAATGGATGGAAAAGACATGATTCCATATTTTGATCGATTTAGTGGGGTTTTTGCGCATTTTGCAGACAGTCAAACAAACAACCAATTGGTTCAATGTTCAAGCCATTAAGATTTACAGTTCTGTAACCAAAGCATTTCCACCAATCAACAGAGGGCAGATAATTTCAAAGGTTGTTCCCATAATAGATTTATTGGTTTAAATCTAGTGTTAATTTTACTGCAGTTATCTGACCTACGTGCGTGAGAAGTTTTCACGAAAATCAAGCAGGGAATGTGAGAACTTTATGACAGAAAAAACAATGGACGTATTCAAATCGAATAGTTCCAGAGTAAATATTCGTTTCCCGTTGAATATCAGCTCAGCTTCTCAGAACACTGTAAGACAACATGGCACTATCAGTAATTCCACTCAGAGAACGTTTCCGCTGTACACTCCCGAACAAATTCGAGAGATTCTCTACAGATTCAACTTCTCCTTTCTGCTTTATCCTCATAAATGGGTACTGATCAGTCTGTATATCTTGATATTTGTGTGTGGTATTGTCATCAATCTCTTGTTAGTCTATACCATCGGACGAGTACGTAATCCTAAATCCTTACACAATCGCCGGATGCTCATGTTCCGCGTAATTTGTGACCTGTCACTTATTTGGTTCGGTGTTCCTTTCACCGCCTACACAGCTGTATATCGAGATTGGCAATTGGGAAACACAATGTGTAAGCTTTCGACGTTCACCATTTATTTCATCGTCGCATTGAACAATTTTCTTCTTGTGGCCATCTGTTTAAATCGCACAGTGGCTATCAGTCAAAATGCGAAGAGTCCAACGGACCCAACCACGAATGCACCGGCTCGCGTGAAGTTCCTCATCAGCGCAGCCATCGTGTGTGCTCTCATAATTGCCCTGCCTATTGGCGTGGATATTCAGGAAATAAAGCACCCACTGTTACCTCATCTTGCTAAGTCAATTGCACATTATCCGGAGCTTCGCGATCAACATCCAAGACTTTGCAAGTGAGATATTGTTCATATATATATATATGTGTCACATGATACAATATCACATAATACTCCCTGCAAGAAATGGTAAAACAAAGATGTTTAATTTTAAACTGACTTGTATCCACCACTAGTTTTAAATTGACATCGAATGAGTAAGTGACTCAGTTTGCTTGGGTAATATTCCATTCCATGTACCTCAAGTAAAAATTGAATCAGATTCTAGTGAAAGTAGCCTGATAAATTTCGGAAAAGCACTGTACGCCAAACACTTTTGCCCGCTTTAATTTGTGCGTTTAACTGATTGTCTGGTGAGTATCTCTAGTTTTACCGAATTTGGTAAATAAACAATTCAGAATGCCGTGTAAGTATGTGCTTATTTACGTTACACACAATTTTGGTATGACGGAATAACGGATATCTCATCCGCAAGCTTTTGTACATAGTGCCTATCAATGGGACTTATCGCAAACACCTATGGACAATTTTTAGGAATCACTTAATTAATTCACAGTGCTAGGTGAGATTTGGTTCAGTGAATAGTCTTTTTTTATTCATCATTAAGTCGATTGCACCGAAGTTTAAACAACCACGGTTATCAAGTTAGGACAATCTTGGAGCTAGCGGCCCGTCTGATCGCTACACATAAATATTACTCATATACACTTTTGGTCCTGACACTTTAGTCGTGCCTTGAATTGAACCTCTGACGTCGTAGCGGCTTCTATGTTTAGTCGAAATGCAAGTGCTAGTCAAGGCGAGACTACGTACTGTTTACAAACATTTACGATGATTAAACTGGAGTACAAAGCTACGTTTCGAAAGTGATTTGTTGTAAATTACACTGAGGTGGGAAAGATGTGATCACCTGTCATATGGATGAACAAAAGTAATCCGCATTATGAGTGTCTGGAACAATTTTGAATGACAGGGCCGTTAGTCAACCAAACTGATTTCTGCAGTTGTGAAGTTGGCAAGTGGGGGACTAAATGGCCTGAGTATTTTTTTTTCTGAGAGCACAATTTCAATTTATGTAGTCGAATTTCAATTGTCTGGGCGTCTATCACATGGTGAACCTTAGGACCCCTTCGGACAAATGATAGGGTAAGTGGTTAATGAGTGCACAGAGTCAACGATGTGTGTCAGAAATACATTTGAATTTTTGGCGGGTGCAAATTGTTAATAGTCCAATCACTGGAGGGGAGTAATTACTAGATTTACCAAACTCAAAGATTCTAGCAAACATGTCAGAGCTAATGGATGATACATATATGTGTATATATCGATAAAAGCTTTCCTGAGTTGTGCCAGGCCACCTGGCTGCTTATATTTCAAGTACTTGGTAAAATTTCTTTGCCAGATATGTCCAATAAACACTCCCGACTAACACCTAGGGGATAATGTCATCCCGCTGGATGACTTAATACAGATCTGTAAAGGGAAGGGAGTTGGAAAGCAATTTTATGGGTAGAAGTGTTTACAGAACTACGTCATCCATTAAGGATGACAGGTAGATGCTTCAGGCAACCAATAAGAGTTGTGTGGAGGAAAACCCTATGTACATCGGGTTTGAGGAATACGTTAGCACTCGACTCTGCAAACAGTAGCACTTCTGTAGTGGAAAAGAGAATTGCCTAAACAGAGTTTCCTTCCTGAGTGCTTGCAGATCTGTACAAATTCCCACTGAACGGTTCTGTTTAATCCTGACCACTACGAAAATGGATCATTCAAAACGGTTAGCCTTTTTAATTGTTCTTCGTCCGCAAAACGTCTCACTCATAGCGGTACGTGCACCTTCTCACTCAGCCATTAGCAGTGACCTAGGTTGGCTGATAGAAAATGACTTTCATTCCTCACTAATCTTAATCGATGTTCTCCCGGAAGGATTCATCAGGAGTTTGCGAACAAATTCGGTCAACAACAAATTATAAATCATCCAACAAACACTGAAAACCAGAAAATGTATAGAAAAACTTCACAAAACATTGGTTGGTGAGAAAGTTAGAAGGTATTGGTTTTAACACCCGCTGAGTGAATGATAATCGCCGACAAAAAAAGGGTTAGATTGGTAAAAATTACGAGGTTGTCAACATGTTTTAACACAACACTAAAACAGCCAGCGTAAAGAAATGTAGATTGTTGGCATTAACGTCTTCTGTGCATACAGAACTAGCCATGGTTTTCTGAAAAATGCTGCCTAACTACTCGTTGGTAGTCTCGAGTAGCTGGTACATAACGCTGTGTTGAACTGAATAAGGATGCCAGCGAGGTGACAGGTTGCTCGGAAATATTCGGCAATCAGTGTTAATTGTGCCGTCGGTATAGTTTCGATATAGTTTGTTTTCACACCGCAGTTATTTAACAGCTGACAATATGTTGCAGAGGGTTTTGTTGCGAACACCGATTTGTTCTAACCATGGAAACATGACTAATTCGTCCACCCTGTGAAACTGGTCAACTCGTTCATGTTTAAGTTTCACAACCGCACTGCGAAATTATCACCGATCACTGAAGTAATGTTCATCGGACAAAATTAGCCATCTCAGATTGCACCGGACACTACTGTGACTATCCTCTTTACCATAAGACAGAGTGTTCGCTACCTAAGTAAAACTTTGAGGCATTTTTTACGAAACACTTTGCCGCTAACTATTTTTGATAGAAAACCCTGGTTTGAAAGTGGCAGGTGGCGAAAGTGAACTGAAATGCCGGCTGATAGTGAAGCGCCGAAAACTCAATACATATCGTTGTTAATGTCCGTCCAATAACCTTTGGATGAGATTGATGGTGCGCAGTTTGGCTGAATTGTTAATTTAAAGGAGATATCCCAGTAAAACGCCTGAACTTCGATCAAAGTTAAACTAATGTTTGGAACAGAAGATCCAGAAATGACAATTATTACACCACGTACCCCCTGATGCCGAGCGTTGCAAGGCCTCACACTTTTACCTAATCACTCAAGAAGCATACTGCATCATATGAAATGCACTGATGAAGTCACGTGAATGACTGCGCCGCAATATGCCTCAGGATAATCACCATGGAATCCACAAACATCGAGACTGTGTCGAAGTTTTGTGAGTTGGTAAGTACGTCTAAATATGAAACCACGATGTTCTTGGTGCGGTTTCTCAGTCCACCGGATAGAATTTGTGTCAAATGTTTCAAAAGTAGACTTCTTTTCAATCGATAAAAGTTCAATAAACAACTCAATGAAACCTTTCATGTAATCGCAATCCAATTACGATACGCTGTTAATCACGAAAATGATCTTGTTAAATTGCACGAAAATTCGATCGGGATATCAAAATTCACCAGTGGAATGGAAACACTCACATTGGTGGGTTTGAGTGACGAATTGTGATGGCTCTCATCAACAATAATGGTGAAACTTATTGTACTTTGCTGGAAGGTTAACTGCAGTCCAATGTTACCTGATTTGGTACGTTCACGTTGGTAACCAGATTGAAATTGTACTTATACACACAGTCGCATTGTATTTTATGATAAATTGAGTATATCAAACCATTTTCAAAATAACATCTTATAATTGGATAAACTGACGTTTCCAGAACTGTATCTCATTATGCTCATTACTTGAATGTTTAACTACTCCCAGGTTTCGTCATATCAATTTTATCATCAATGGCACATGAGAAGCGTGCTGAATGCGTCAGGAGAAAACCTATGTCTTTTTTGTTATTTGTTCAGTTACTGTGAAACTTAGTTTGTTTTTCAATCAGTTCAGATAGGTAAGCTAGTCTAGTGAAAATGATTACGTGTTTTCGACTCAAAATGCTGGTAACACCGCCATCTGGCGAAATTCAAATACCACACCAACTCGTGCATGCATAGATTGGATGATGAGAAATTTCCCAACTGGCTCCTTTCCGTTATTCGAAAGAGAATAACGTTCTTTAACTAACTGTCACAGGTAACTGAAGGATCTTGCAGAACTAGTCGAGCATCTGTTTCTAAACACGAATCATGTGACTGATATCTTCGCGCAACCGACTGCAGTCCGTTCGACTGAGTGCACATACTTTCAGTGACATCGGTATTCAGTTCAGTTGAAGGGGAAGCTGTCTTTGAGTGAACAATATAAAAGCGTGTTTCGCCCAGTGAATTATGTAAACTGAGAATGTTGCGACATCGCCAGAGCAGCATTATTAGGTGGAATCCCACAATTCTAGAAAAATCCGTTGAAGTGAAACTATAATCTCATATTACTCACAAGTGTACACTAGGTAACCTTGAGCTGTCTCATATATTACTGATTGTCAAATATAAGTTTACAGAATAAAGTGGATATTATTTTGATGGATTTTTTCGTTTATACTGCAGTGAGTTGTACATTATTCGACACCCTTGTGGAATAAGTTAAATCTTATATGGTCTTACAAGAACTACACTGAGCGCAACCGTTTTGCCTTCAACTGAGGTTAAACGAAGCACACCTCAAGGCAAAATTACGCCGGTTTTTTGGATTAACTTGCAGAGCACGCAGTTTTTGCGTCTGAATAACTGAGATGGTTACTATACTTAACACCGCCATGTGTTTCCAATAGGCGAACCGTGACAGGTCTACAAGACTACTTCTGCCGTAGGGGTATTGAACCACTAAAGATTACGGCCTACGGAATATCAAGAGACGATGCTTGAATTAAAACATTCCGAGTAAATGAACATGAAACCTCAGACAAGATCCAGTAAGCAGTTGTTATTTATGAGACATTAAAGCCGGATTCATGCAGGTATATCGGTTTTAGAGAAAGCAGTCCGACACTGGCTGATCTGGATGGCACATGCAAACGCACAAGCTCTAGTCTACCTGCTGCATTGCATCAGGTGGAACACTGTGAATGGCAAAAATATAACACGGAAACTGCTCTCAATTCGCGTTGTGGTATATTAATGTGACGTTTGCCTTGGCACCTCGTTAAGTCATTTGTTCTGGTGAAGTTTGGATAGGCAGTTAACGGAGCAGATATTCACCACAGATAGATCTTGACATGTCTGTATTTGTTACAACGCGGAACAACCAAACAAACACAATTGAGCTGGAACGATTCCTACGTCGCAATGATATTGTACGCGCTGTTTTACCCCGAAGAACCAATCCCCGAGCAGACTACGAAGGAAAAACACTGGTCTCCAGAAAGAGAGCTTTTACTGTCTCAGTCCGAAGTCAAATTAGAAAAATGCACCTATTGCGTATTCATAGGTCGTCAAGCGACCGGTTGAATAACAGACGAATTAGCGTCCAGTGAGTGAATCGGCACCATAAACAAAAAATTGATGGTGCATTAGAAGAATTCGAATTTACAAAAGTGGTAACTATTCATTACCGGTTAAGTGGACAATCTTTTGGGGGTATGTAACATCACCAACAATATTCCTATTCGGCGAATATATTCGCAACCCATCGACTGAGTTCAGATCAACAATAATTACCAGTCATACTAATACACTGACTCTGTGACATAGGATGCATGTCTTAGGGAATTCTGTCGCTGAAACTGTTAAAGGTGCCAACTAGATAGGCTCTGCGACTTTCATGACAGTGAGATCAAAAATAAATTTACCAAACCGACATTCAGGCAACATTGGATCACTGATGCATGCAGTACCAATGGTTCATAGTCTGTTGTTTCCTCGACTGAAAACCATGTCGCCTGTTCGTTTTGTGAATATAACTTGACGACTAACAAATACACTTGTCCGGGCAATTAAAACGGTGAACTTTAGTTGGATAATCTTTCAACTGACCTTCGTCAACGAAATTCAAATTCAAAGCCGCCCACACTTGATCACAGTCCTAATATTCAGGTAAGTTGTCCGGCTGGCCTTCTTCAAATGTGAATGTGAGGCCCTAGTTTCTCCCTTAGTAGAACGCATCTGGCGTATATCTCTACCAGGACTGGAAATTGACCTGCATCCCTCTTGCTTGTAAGACCAAAGTAGTAACCACAACAAAAATGAGCCCACGAAAGACATGGCCGAATGACCATATCTAAACACCCAACCGTGAGGTCGTGTGAATGGTCTTCAGTTTGTACGATCATTCTGAAATGACAATAAACAGAATCTCTCTATTCAGTCCAATCTACGATCCTTTCGTCAGGACGGAAGTTACTTCCTACACTGAACCGATAGAACCGGTCCAAATGTGTGATACAAGTTTAGACCGACGGAAAGTTTTATCTGGCTGCGATGGCTGAGATCAATTATGGGTACTGTTCAGTTTGGAATAATCCAAATTCTTGAACCCGTATTGAATATTCCTTAACTGGGACGTGCCTGTCGTTCACTCGGTAAGGACTGAAGACTACCCTCATCGAAGATTTCACTGATACCATACAATTAAATAAAAGCAGTCAGTTTTCTGTAACTTACTTTATCCAATCTATCGGCAGTTAGTTCAATGTTTTACAATACCATATTAGTTGCACGAACTCAGTCGCGTGACGCAAATACCTTCTATAAGAAACTACCACAGACTGTGTGAAACACTGGCATACGAACGTACGTAGAGTATATGCAAAATAAAATATCAGATAAATGAGCATCACAATTTTCATACGTACGTCTACACCACACCTTATCAGTAACAAAATGTTCTTAAACGAGATTATCATGTCCGAACCGAAATCAAAACAGATAGGGAAAATGTAATGTGTACCATGCTTTGATGTCCGCAAAGAGTAAACAGTAATGAATTGCAAGTCAGACAACAACTGATCCTGCAACAGAACCATAACCACGCGATATAAATCGGACAGTTTTTTTGGACTACCACTATTAGAGATAGTATTTAAGTGAGATTTTTTTAATATGATCACCGTGTAGTGTATAACACGGTTACCCGTAGGATGAATGGTTTTCTGGAGCATTTGAGGTCACAGTATGAAGCAGATCGATGTATGCATATATTTGCGGTGAGTTAGGGCGGGTAATTGAATTTCCAACCTCACCATAATCATAACAGCCATGAGCCTGACCAAAGGTACTCTGGCTCGGGCCGCCGCTCACCTCAACAGTGACGTGGAATATCCTAAAAGGAAACGTTATCAAGAAGGCCAACAAATATTACAGAAGACTAAGCGAAAGTACTAGAAATGGTATGGATACAGGTACGTCATTGACTGTGAAACATCGTCATCTCGGATAGCGTATCTAACCAGCGGTTTGAGTGATCACGAGGACCCCAGCAAGGCAGGCGATGCCTGCCCACTTTGCTCAATCGAGCAGTCAAGGTCTTCATATTTCCTGACCACGTTGTTGCTTGACCACCACGCGGTTTAACCCAATCGCTAGTGCCCTCAGTATATAATGCCCGGTAC
>QNGE01006956.1:8363-26792 GCA_008508345.1 Paragonimus westermani
TTGTCAGCCATTCTGTGATACAATCACCCTTGAAAGGCACTCGAATGAACACGGGTTTCTTTCTTACCTCATGCACTTCAGGTTTAGGTGATATTCTGACCATGTTTCTGGCGATAAGTCGTTCCGGTAGCCCTTATCATGAAGTACGTTCCTTATGAATTCGAGTTCATTTTCCAGCGTATCCGCTGAACAAATTTTTTGTGCTCTATCAGTCAGACAGCGCACTAGATTACTCTTCTGTTTTATGGGTACAAAACTGTGAAAGTTTGTGTACTGACCTGTCCATGTACTCTTGCGATGAACCCTACGCTGAATAGTTTCGTCTATTCGTCGATGCATACGAAAATCTAGGAAAGATATCTCGTTTTCGGTCTCCTCCTCAAGTGTAAACTTAACTGACCGGTGAGCGCGACTGAATATGTCGAGTACCGTGTACATATTAGTATCCGAATTGGCTACGATAAATATATGGTCTACGAATCGGTGGTATTGACTGAAACGGCTAATGGTGGGTTGAAGCGCGGTGCGTTCAAGCTTTCCTATGAATATATCGGCCAGGAAGGGTGTGAGCGGGGATCCCATTGCTACGCCATCTGTCTGCCGATACGGCACACCGTTGAACATCAGTTGTATATTAAAAGTGCAACGGAGCAGAAGTTCTTTCAATTTTAGTGGTGGTAACCCAATGTCGATTCCGCTCTCAGACACGTAGTCACAGATAAAATTGACAGTTTCTAGTAACGGTACGTTTGTGAATAAAGACACTACGTCCAATGCGCATGATTTCTATGATGTCATGTTAACGTTCTGTATGCAATCAACAAATTCAAACGTATCGCGTAGGCTGAGCGGGGCAATCGCCTTTCGGACTGGTTCCAGCAATTTCACTAGCCACTTTGCCGTTAAATGGTAAGGCGAATTCATTATATCAAGTATTGGACGAACCGGTACACCAGGTTTGTGGATTTTTGATAGCCCATAGAGACGGGGTATAGTAGAACCCTATGGTCGTAGCTGCTCCTAAGTCGCGAGGGTTATCAGCTGCTCGTCCTTTAATGACTTAAGACACTTGGTGATCGGCATACTCGGTTTTGTCCCTTTCGTTGGCAACTCTACGAAACTTGGTCTGGTCTGCAAGAATATCATTCACTTTCTTGATATAATCGCTTCTGTTCAGGATGACAATTCCAGCCCCTTTATCTGGACTGCTGAGGAGGATATCTGGATTCTGTTGAAGCATCCTCAGTGAGTCTATGTGCTCCATAGTTATGGGCCCTCTCTGTCTCGATTTACGTTTACGGTATAGCTCGCAGCAGTTAACAAGTGTAGTTTTGATTAACTCAAGATCATCTAGCGAACGCGGGGTTAAATCTTGCATTTGACCGAGAAGATTCTCGAATTGCACCTCTAGTTCTAGACGCTCTTTCCTACGTTGGGGGCAGCAAAACTTGGAACCGAGTGAGAGCGCCTCGATTGTGATACGATCAAGATGTAAATTGGAAAAGTTGTATACGTACCTTTTTGGTTGACTTGGAAATTATGCTTGAGGCCTGGAAATGCAGAGACTGCACGATAGTGGAGCTCGTTTCTTCTGAGTCCGTCTGGCAACCATCTGTTTCACGAAAGCTGTGAACAATTCCATTTCCTGATCTGTGAGATTTTCCACTGTTGACTGCCGCTGCGCTATATTTCACTCAAATTCGACAATTCCCCCGCGATGGGTATCCAGTTGATTCAGGCTGCAGCGTTTCAGTGCTGTGCTTATTTCGACACGGTTCCTGCGTAGAGCCTGCCAAAACGGCTTCGGGTATTCGTTGCGATCAATGCAGTCAGTGATGAATTTGATAGATTCTTTCGCCTCTGCTAGACTGCATTGAAGTAAGAAAGAAACCCGTGTTCATTCGAGTGCCTTTCAAGGGTGATTGTATCACAGAATGGCTGACAAATAAGCTCAACCAGACAATCAGCAGGACCTATGCCATTGCTGAGCTCCGTATTCAATTCTCCACATTCTCCATTCTCAGGTTTTTTAAACAAAGATAGACTGACAGTTCAGACCTTATCTATGTGTATCTAATCATTCACTTGTTCCTGTGGAGCAGGTTATATTGGTCGAACGTCAAGACAGCTTTCAAAACGAATCCGAGAACACCATCCACGATGGCTGGGACACGGGGAATTACGATCGGTCAACAGCGCTATTCTCGCTCATCTGGTTGAAAGCGGGCACCAGGTGAAAACTGACGAAGCTTTCGAAGTGGTATATCGCGTGCCAGGCAACCGATCAGAAGCTGTCCGAATTAGAACACTTTGTATTGTCGAGGCTATCGGAATCAGGCTGATTGACCCGATATTATGTCATCAAAACCGGTTTGTTCAGACACTGCAATTACCATGGCCAAATATCCATCGGATCGACGGCCAACCGGCGTGGTCAAACCAATGGACAAGTGTGACGTAACCGACCAATCAAGCCATCGCCAACTGACTGGCCAGTGACCTCGTTTCTCTGCAATAAGCCTGCCTGATCGATATCTCGATCTAACTCTACTCACTCCTTATATAATTGTACCGGCCTGAAGATGAATTATCGAAAACATGTTCGCCTATACGTCTTTATCCTCATACCTATTTGTAAGCAAACACAAACAAATTGTTCGTGGACGCCCAAGCATGCATACATATTGGGCCATCCTGAAGGTTTCCAGTCAACCTGTGATGATTGGCCTCACAGAAGAAGCTCACTCTGAAAAACACCGTAAGTTTAGTGACAGTGCTTGTTGGTTCGCGCAGTATAGTGTACAATCAATTGAGCCCAATAGAATGGAACAGTAAGCCTAATCAGTGAACGCAGAGCAGGAATTAAGACAGATATGTGTCTGAAGATAAACGCTTCTCTGCTTATGAAATGTAAACATGAATGTTTACCAACATGTGTTAATTTACCTAACATGAAAGTACGCTGTGGGTAATAAAAGAAAGTATGCAGAGTGGCTTTCAAAGTCGGACCTCACCTGACAATATCTAAACGGGGCATTTACTCGAAGAAGTACATGGTGTTTTTATGCTGATCCAATTAATTACAGCTTTCTGCTTCCTGGCACGACAGTTACAGCACACTCGCTTTCTAATGTACTCGGAGTGTTTTTACAGGAAACAGTCGGCGCAGCAACCAGCATTCATCATTAGGACACCAATACCTTTATACAACTATAGTAGGCCTTACATAACAAACATAATACCACTAAGCTCATTGCAGATGGGTAGTGCAATCGTGTTTCACCTATCCTAAGTACGAGGTCGATCGCTAAAACAGTATCATTTTTTCACACTCTTATTGCAAAGGAGGAACCTTTGGTAAACGAGATGGCCGTGGAAATTGCCTTGATATGTTTTCAGTGTCCACGGATTCAAAATCTTGTGCAAACTATATGAATACACTCGTATCTTGTTAGCGAGCAAGTTTTAAGTTCAAGGATGCTTATTACTCATAAAATTTACTGAAGTACATTCATCTAGGGTTGATATTTTAAACAGCAAGAAATTTTAAGATAATTATATGCGTACTGAAACAGTGGTTCTTCGCAGAGAAAAGTGAGTTATCTTGCAGTGACCAACCTTCTCGGACATATTGGGCTTCACATTAAACAATTACCTTCAAAAGTGCCATGGCAGGTCCCAACAGTGATCGCGTGAAAATTATCATTCCAACTTACAAAAAATTGTGCAGTGAATATATAATTTAGGTCAACGAAATAATCGGGCCTATCACAAATGTGGTAGTGCACGCAATCGATGAAAATGAATATCGGAGCACGCGTTTACATTTAGTTCACTTCAAGCTTAAATACACATGTATCACTCAACCTTGGCGTTCTCAAGCTCAAACAGTCATTGTTCTAAAAAAGGCCACTTCTCTCTGGTTCTTTGAGCTCACAACTATCTGAAATAGTTCAGGAAATGTCTGCAAATATTAACCTGTCATTTCAGCAACCATCACTGTAACTTGCTCGTCTGAAGTTAACTTGTTCAGGGGACCATCGTACAGATTAAAACTTACTCAACTCCACTGTGAATGAACAAGAACAGGGCAAGCAACGGATACAAAAGCACACTTATGTGACTGTATTTGAAAGAACCAATCATTACCTTCATGCTGAAACAAGTGGATATAAGGTAACAATCCTTGTGTTTAATTGCATCCGAGGTTGGGTTAACCTTAATTCCCAAATCCGCTTCCATCAAACTTCGAAATAAACAGAATACAGGGGACTGGTAGCTTAAAACCTAGTGGACACGATTACAAAGGCTAATCCCGAAACCGTTCAACTATGCTTCATCATCTGTTGACTAGTAAATTTTCAAAGGCTGTTTCCCACGAGAAAGTAACTTGATAAATACAGCTGACATCTCTCGTTAACCACATAATTCTGTTAGTCAGTTATTGTGCAGAAAGACGTTGGCTGTTTTTAAATACCTTTAAATTGGTGCCTGCGATTAACCGAATGTACCCTACGATGGTAACTGGCTATTAGCCTGATGGCTAGTACACACAGCGAACGTCAAATTTAGAGACCCAGTAATATATTTGTATTTTTGTTCCAGTCTGTTGTTCTCCCTCCGGATATTTGAAGTGTGTTCAATCTACTGTATATTGTAACACAAACGTTACATTACATTGGCAACATTTGTATCACATGAAATCGAGAAGCTGTGAGAGGGATAAGTTACTTTATTAACAGACTGTGTAACTAGCCTACGAAATGCTTTCGAAATAATATAACCCCCTGTTGACACGGCAAAAGACCCACTTTGATGACTCCGGAATCTGCTTGCTGACTTTGTTGTAGGTCCCATAGTTTTACCATTCCTATTACAACCATCTCAATTCTTCTATTTCCAAGTTTCGGCTTTCCTCATAAGCATAATTACTATCACCGTCTTTGAAACACGGTTGTTATGTCTGGCTGGATTTACTGCAATTTCAGAGACTGGACATATCTGTAACCCCGAACCCACAGTTACAGTTTCTCATAATTCCCGAAAGGTAGGTTGACACTATGTCTGTGTCACTTTGACTGTAGTATTGCCTCCCGAGACAAAAGCCTCCCACTTTCATCCAAAAACGGTCATTTAGAAATCAACGCTCATTTCCCGAACTTTAAACAGCTAATGCAGAAAGTGATCGTGATTCTAAGCGAATCCGTCTACCCTAGCAGATTACTACTGATACTTTCAGATGATAACAAACCTAGGAGAACACGGCAGTGAAACGAAACGGACTATCGACTATTTAAAACGACTTAAGCAGTAGAAAGTTGCAAAACTGGTTGCCATTGATGAATTTAAAACGACAAACAATATTATGTCAGATACGTTGCACAATGATAATTTGGTCGCACCTCCTCAATCACTTTTCTTTAACTGACACACATTGTACAGTGTGGGTAATAAGCAATGCAAAATCAACTTAGTAATGTCTGAGTCAGTCAGTCGATCAGTCAATCGGGTGACCAAACAAAAAGCAACAAGATGAAGAGGAGGCGATGAGAAACATGAACATGATACAACGTGACAGCCACACCAACTGACCCACGTCCTAATCAAAACCCAGCTCAAATATGAGTTGACAGATTTATCATACCACTACGCAGTAAAATAGTTCTAATGCTTAGCAGCAGTGCTGGTGGATTTCGTAATGAGGTATTCGAGAAATCCTTCTGAAGCAGTCAACTCCTTAGATCATTTGCTGGCTATCATACAATATAGTGGGACGGGTTTAGAGGTGGGTTCAAACGTGGAAGTTGCGGACTGTCTATAGTAGCTTCGTAATCCAGCCGACGAAGCAGTGGAGCGAATCTAACTTGTGACTCTACAACAACGGCAGTGTTCCTCGATTACAACCTGCGTGGCCATAAGTCAGTTAACCACACTCTAACCCTGGCCATATGACTCAACACCAGACAAACGCTGGTTAAGATCGACTCTGCCATAGTGATTTTAGTGTCCGTCCGTGGACTTGTACTCTAATGTTCATTCCACCAGCTTTACAGTTTCTCTCGCAAAACTTTTCTTGAAATTTTTACAGGTGTACCCGCCTCAAAAAACTGTTTCTATATAAAGTATTCATCGCATCACTACTTCAGTTCCACTCGGGAGATTCTGACACCATTATAACTATTGTTACAAATATTATTCACCTACAAACCAATGACATTACATGACACATAGTGTGACTTTGGCCCAATTACTTCCGATAAGACAAAATAGAAACATGTTTTGTGTAAACCCTTTTGATATCTGTATCGATCTACGAAATACAATGAGTTTTTGAAGGGTGACAAACAATCCACAAATTGGTTATTAACAATGCAGTGAACTCACCTTGTCGACACAGCTAGTGGTTACTTACTTTCTGGTAGGAAAATTACTTGGACTATAAAGAGGTAGGAATACAAAGTGTGGTTCACGAGCCGGCCTAACGATAGCCGCATTTTTGTGCGTTGCAAATGGATCTGTCAAGTGTCTGGCGTAATAAGAAAGCAGTTAAGTCAAGTGTACGGTCAGTCGACGGTTGATTGGTAGGTCCGAAAAGACCAATCAGAATCAAGTATACAGCTCTAGTGGTCTAACCAACAGACGAGCAAAGACCGTACGATTGTCTGAAGATGAAGGCCTCTGAAGGTTGAAATGAACAACACCAGATAATTATTTGCACACTTAATGCGAGATACAAAGGTGAACTTCGGAATTCCAGTGATAGGTGATGTTAAGCTGTTTTGTCTCTCAGTAACCGCCTGAAACGGATTTAAGAGACAAGGCGACAAATTAAATTCAAACATGTTTTCAAACAGAAGTTTGCATCTCTTCAACAGAAATAAACAAGACAAATTAAATGAACTAATGGCTGAGTATAAACATTACATTGATGACTAAAATATATATTACGCTCATTTGCTGATCACTGCTGATTTTTACTTACCACACTACTTACGTTATATTGGAGGTAAAACTTGAGCGTTTATAAGATCATCGAGAGTGATAAGTAGCTCGTATAATAAATGCAACCAAACCAAAAAGATTCCGTCAAACTTTCTAAGAGGTCAACAAACAGGCTGCCATCTGAAGTCTGTGAGATCGCATGGTTAGCTCCTACATGCGTTTTCCTACTCCTGTTCAAAAGTCCATATGAGACAGATACACTGGTTCGGTAGAAAGTCTGAAAGTCATGACCCAATCAAACTTTTAATTGACAGAATCAAAGTGGGAAGTGTTGGATAAGCGATTAAGATTTTTACACCTCTGTAAAAGCAATATCGTATGATAGATATGAAACAGAGAAACCGCCGTCAACGGATAAAAAGACACTGCATATCTCTTCGTTTTACGCCTTTTAGGGCCACCCCAGAATTAGTGAAAACTGCTCATAGTGAGTTGTACTTTGATAGTTGAGACACTGACACGTGAGTTTAAAAGTACAAGGCATAGTACACATCCCACGAACCTCACTTAAAATGGAGTCCGCCTGACTCGTTGCTTCGATACCCTTCTTTCCCGTAATTCTGAATAAACATTAACCTTTCCAGGGAATTACTTGCAAACAGCTTCGAGGACATAGGAAATCAGAATTCAGACACTATTGATTCATTGTGCTGACTGTAAAAATCTCTCGTCGTGACCAGTGGCGACTTTAGTAGTTCAGAGCCACTCACTCTTCACTCAGCCATTTGCAATGCAAGCACATTGCTGTTGCTTTTAGTTTACAGTTGACAATAATGTAGTCAACACGGTTGCCTCATGAGAACGTGAACAAGAGATTAAACCCCAAGTGCGACAAACATGCAAAAGCAACTATCTCAGACAGGGTTATAACTCAATTACGGTGCCTATTTTCGAAAGGGGGACGACTGAAGTGCTCATCTTGATACGAAAACCGATAACGAATATGCTTGTGTGTTTGTGCATGTAAATAAAATACCGGATTACCTATCAGCAACCTTAAGGAGTCCCATAACGTCAACTCGTTCCAGTATTCTTAAACGTAGGGACGCCGGCTGAACGTGAGAAGACAGGCAGAGTACCTTCTCTCAAGGCCAACAGACAAATTGTGCAGTATTCACAAGACAAACGCATCATCGTATGGACAAGATGATTTAATCTCACCAAGTGTATTGTCACTGTTGGAGTGATCGACGTAGTTTCGTCCTGAAAACGTAAATCGGAGTCCAAATCTTGGTCGTGACAAGATGTAAACTGCTAGAACTTCTAACAATAGGGGACTGAATTGTAACTTAGAGGTTCTAGGAGTGTCGATCGAAGGGTTTATCCACTCACAAAATGTGTAAGGTTGAGGGTGCATCACTTGAGAAGATCAGATGCACCATGGCAGTTCATTATGTCCAAGGTACATTCTCGAGACACTCCTTTTGGAAAAAGGTGTCAACTCGTAACACTCAAGGTTGTAGAAGTACTCTGTGACGTTAAACCATACTATTATTTTTTGGACACGTGGCAGGAAACAGACCGTCGTTAGGAGTTCTAGATTGCGTCCTTAATCAATAGGGAGTTTAACTATGGAAGAACTGCCACACATTGTTTGACCTACCTCGTTACATCTCACTGAGTACCTAATCAACGTTGTAGTAACGGTGTACCACAGCATTCAATACCCGTTTACAGCAAACTTCAGAAATGTGGGTCTCCGTGGGGGTGCATGCTGTGCTGTCACATATGGTCACCATGCTTGCTACAACGTGTTATTAAAATAAAACCATACACATGAAAAACACAGCCAAACGACGAGCGTTAAACTGTGGACATTTCCAAGTCAGTCAATTTTACAACCGGAAATTACTCCATTTAATTCTTGAAAATTCCTTCCTAAACCTGATGTTTGACAGCCTGGACAGTCCGATAAATCTGCAAGAATCCTACTCAAAAATGTGGCGAGTATTTATTTGAAAAGCATCGTAAATTTAGCTACTTCCGTCTTTGCCATTTCAGGTCCGTCTATGCTTGTAAAATTTGTCCACCTCTTAAAATCCACCGATACATAGCGGAAACGGAAAATATCCCCAACCCTTTAAGGATACTGCATAATAAGTGTGGACTCCAATTTTACACTTCACTTTCTTCTACGCAGACGTTTACAGTATCATGCCAACATTGAGCCAGCTGAGCTACGAAACCAAGTCAAACACCAGAACGTCACATTTTGATGCGGTTCTGAGTAATGAGAACCTATCTCTAGGATCGTTCCGTAGACTCCTTGCAACTGTTTGAGAAATCCTGTCTGGACAGTTGATCCTTCGGATCATTTGATGAACTCCATATGACACAGTGAGGTAGGTGGATAACAGAGCCAAAATGTGCCATTTCCGAGCTCTCTGCTGTGGCTTTATAGCTTAGCTGGTACAACACTTGTCGTTTTGAGGCATGTTGTGTCTGTCGCTGATTTAAATCCAGCCGAAGCCCTGACTTTTCACAGTTGGGCCTCATTTAAAATCATAAACCAGCCACACGTCTATGTCGGCAAATATCGACATTTCTGTCAACATGACGCGTAAACAGCATGCTTGTCAGCTCATACCTATTCGACTGGCCATGTGTTATCTTTGTCATTATACACCCTGAGTTATATTTGACCAAATAGTGAACGCCACGCAAAGGTTAGTAGCTGATCATATGCGAGCTCAAAGCTGTTTGCCAGTAGCTGAAGACGGCCGTTCAACCGACAATCTACTTAAATGCTACGTTTGAAGACCATTGGCTCTCGACGGTTGTTTCTGGTTCTAAAAAGTTTGGGAATACTGTTGCTGAGTAGAAACGAATATGCTCACCACCCTTTAACCTAGAAGCGCAACGTTAATCTCTTTGAGATATCATATACGGGACCCGAATAAGCCGCCGTGTTGGTGGCACATTTTCACGATAATTTATATTACTGTAAACGTGAAAGTAGGATGCCTTAAACAGCGCAGTCTCATCTATGTGTAACTTTGAACTGACCCGCATTTTATTCGAACATGGACATGCAATTCGTAATCAGCACTTAGCAAATCGCAATTAATTGACCAGTTTTTCTGACTGATTTAACACCCTATCACTTACATTCATAGGATTTACCGTCATGCACTACACAATCTAAATTCCATATGAACAGCAATTCAGTCAAGAATGGCAGCTCACTTGAATTTAGGCTCTTCTGTTCGGAAATAGGCACATGTACTGCACGCGGCACAAACAACGTTTGCGTCCAAAATAGTATAATTTAGCATCATTCGTCTTAAATTACCCAAGCTACCCACTCCTTGCGAGAGACTGGGTGACTGAGCTGAGTCGTATGACTGCGCTACGTAGTTGATAATTGGCTACACTGTGATCATTTTCTGTGGTCACAGAGCTTCTTCCGTCTGTCCTCAACAAACGGTGTTGACGGCTTGAGAAGGAATTATAGTTGGACGCGTTGTAATTCTCATATCATTATCTGATCAAATATTGTTTAAAATTTCGTTAACCTGTCTAGTTGCCACGGCTAATTTTATCCGGATATTCATTAAAACCCAGTATTTCCATGCAGATACAATGTTCGAGCATGTCAGCTAAATTCTTGTAGATTTTAACAAAAAATGGTACCAAGCAAAGGCACTTCACTCACGAAAGGCCTGTAGAAACTCTTTAGCAAATGTCTGTTATCAGTTGCTCCATCATACACTTTCCATTCTGCTTAGATGGTGGGCGGCAGAAAAATCGATTATGAGGTCGACGTAACTTGGATTGACAAAATAACTCACTTAGAATACAACACTCCTGAGGAAGGCCACCCGAGGTGGTTGAAACGTAGAGTATTACAACTTGCTCGTAACGTTGTGTTATTCCCAATCTGTTTATCACTTAGAATACATTTCCATAAATTCTGCGCTGGCTTCTTCAAATGTACGCAAGATGTTCTGTACTTAAAAATAACCGACGATCCTCTTAGGCTAGTTGAAATCACGATTGGTTTGTGTTGGCTATACATAGGGCTGTCTCACCTCATGAGCGACCACAAAATATTCGAATTAAATGCCGTGTTACAGTCGAGTACACGAAGGGTTGCACATCGCCAGAAAATGTGTTACGCTCTACTACTCGCTATTCATCAAATTCAATCAAAGTAATCATTGTTTTGAATGTGTGACAAACGTAATCTCATACAAAACATTTTTTGTTCACTGCACCAAAACCCCATAAAAACATCCACAGCCTAAGTTTTCCCTTAAGTGAAGAAGGCCATCCGGCGTTTGAGCTGGTCTATTGAAGAAAACAGCATTGTTATGCCGCACATTTGCGTCAGGCTTTCTTTTGATCACGCAAACTAAGACCATGATGTTCTGACTCGTGTTCACTGGACTTTCCTTTTTTTCCAGGATTACTGTGCAGCCTACTCTTTCTATGTTGGTTGTCCCAAAATAGATTCTCAGACTGCATAACACAAAAGAGTTTCGCTAAAGACGAAGCAAACGGATCTCGAACATGAAGTTCATTGTACAACACAGTGAAGAAGAAAATAAACTACAAGTTTAAAAACTACTAGATATTTTCTAGCGACCATCTGTCAACGTTGCGTGAACTAATTTTGGAGTTTCCTGTTAAGAATATTGGTGATAACTAAACGTAGACCATTTTTATTTGTAGGAATGAAGCAATATGTTTTTACCGCAGATTAGCGTGCTGGTCTCCTCAGCACTGTCTCACGAGGTGATATATACCAGTAATGAACCTTGTCCACAAAGTCCAAACACTTGTCGTCCGAGTTAAGGCGGGCCCTCTTCGGTCGCTCAAACTGCAGGGTATTTGCACACATATATACTTCTGTGCGGTGTAGACTCTGCAAACACGTGCACTTCCAAACCAATATAGATTAACGGGGTGAGTTGTCATGAATGCATTCCATAAGGTTGTCTCCAGTTGCGAAGTTCGCTTCTATTAAAACATGACGGAGCAAACTCATCGGCAAGTCTGACAAGAGAAGCCGATTGTTGCTGAGATGAATTTGATTCGGCGAATTCCACGCACCTGCACATCTCATCGTTGCGTGGAACCGAACTAGTCATACACTGAACAGTCGACCACAAATGTACCCTGCTAAACATAAATCACGGTTGGAAGCCCAGAGCTATTGGAAATGATGTGTGATCCTTCAAAACACTGTAAATCAATGACTAAATGCAGTTAACCCAAAGTTAATCGCTGTAAGTAGTGCGAGCTATGTTGAAAGGATTTCTGCGCAACCGGAAGAATTCAATAGTTTCACATAAAGTTTGAAGTATATCCTCTTCAATGTACCGGGACTACGGTTGTCACATCATGACGAAACACTGTTGTGTATCAAACACCTGCTTTCGAGCACGTCTGATGGGCGACCAAGGATGGTTTGGACACGTTAGTGTGGTGTGCCACATAGAAAGTACAAGCAATTAGCACACTAAGCTGAGCTGAGAGTGTTTGTGCGTAAGTGAGTTGGCGTTGGAAGTTTCAACAAGAAGTCCCCAGTAACAGTTATGAGAAGGAAGGGTAGAGAAAAAATGGGTAGATCAGCAAAGCCTAAGCACAGATTATCTCGCAAAAGAGTACTCGTATCTCAACACCTAATAGCAGTTGTTTTGATCATAAGTCGGTCTAAAGATATGACTTGGCTACTCAGTTAAGTGCATCAAGTCTCTGCCTGAATTCACCTACCGAAAACGTCATGATAGGGGTGATAGGGATCCACTGTCAGGCGTTCATTTATCAAGATCGATAAGTTCAGTAGTATTTTCTCAACAGTGCTTTTTCCAAAAATAACAAAGTTCCACAATAACTGATGTAAACGGAATGCACACATGCATACTGATAACTGAAGTTTACGTCATATAACCGAGTTAGATGTTATTATTATGAGCTCTGCCACCGGTCAGATTTTTAATGTACTATACATGTCTGATGATTTAGTCAAGGTTGATGCGTTATGAATTCGGTGGACTTAAGGCCACATTCTTGTCGTTTCATCGTCTGGAGCGATAACCAAATGGACTGTAGATTGCACTTTATGCAAGCTATATTCCTCGGGAATACCCAACCCTAAGCATTTTATCGTATCTTGTTAGTTTGTCTTCACTCTAAATTGATGGAAATGAACACATTCATCGTCACATTGTTCCAAGTTCTCAAAAAATCTGCCGTTATAAAGGCATGATAAAACAAAAGATGATTATGCATTAGTTTGCTCAAATTTCCATCAAGGACACTTATTTTAAGCCCTCTGTACGTGGACAACAGATCGGTCAGGCCAGTGAATACTGAATACCCGAACTTTCAGCCACGTCACTCAGCTTATCACGTAAAACCTACGGTGTTGACTTCAACCTAACTTGCTATAAAACGAACCACGTAAAGAATGAAAATAACTTCTAGGACGTCAATACAGACTACTGTTCCTAATGAAAACTGGTTAGATTAACGGGGCTCCACTTACAATTTACGAACTGGCTGGCTGACAAACCACAAACTAGTCTACGGCAGTTCACACACTTTGTTTCATCACATGGTCACAGCTATGAAACCCAAGGTAAAATATTTGTTACAACGCGTTATGGACATCAAATAATCCACTAAACGATATTTCCAACATTGATGTAATCGTGAAAAATTCGAATTCTTGTTTCTCTGTTAGTGGGGCAAGTTGGTTAAAAACATCAGGGAAGTAATGACACAAAGTCTACCTTAAGAATATACATTTGTACAACTGTTTTTTCTGTACGGTTACTTACAATTAAATACGTCATAGTACCTGTCGTTAGCTTAACAGACACTGAATAGGCCTCTTCTGCAAATTGGAATTGTTTGGCTTATGTGGTTAAAACATGTCAAGTTTAACGTGGACTTCCTTTAATAGCAGTAAACCACCAACCTATTGGTCACCATCATCTTCATTAGATCGTCCCTGTTCTTCCAACCTTTTTCAATGTTGCAACTGGTTACTTACTTGATTGCAAAAAACGAGAGAACAATGATAGAATGAAACGTCTCCACTCCAACAAAGCACCTATCATTTTCGATTACAAACTACCACTTTAAGATAGCGGAAACGTTCAAACCCGATTACAAAGATAGAAATGAACGCTTGCACAAAAATTTGTCGACTCTCACAATCAACAGGTGAAAACTTCCATATGTCCGTGAAATTTATGTTCCAAATTTGAGTTCGCCGCTATAACCAGTGAATGTGTATCATTGTACGCGGGCATGGCTTATTCATTTCCACTTTGCTGACCTTCAGTAACATCATGCACTACAAGTGACACTTGACTGAGTCGGTTTTAAAGGCCTGGCAACAAAACCCATAATAATCTTTCGGACTCCCATCTCAACGTTTGTGATAGGAAGTTACTGCTTTCTAATAGTCCTCCGTCAAAGGTGATGGATTATTCTAACCGTGCTGCGACCGCGANACCGCGATTCTATAAATGGGATGTAACTCCAGAAGCTTTCCCGAAAGCACTATGCAGTGTCTGTCCGAATACGGGCAGTCAACTTTACTGACCGGAGCAAACGAACAATTCGCACTACATTTGCTCCGCAAACTTTACTGGATTGTTCCACGAGGACGTCCAGTGGCAACATGCGATGCTCGTATGTGACTTACAAAAGGGTGGATAGGTACAGTAGGGTATGGCGATGAACATTTCAAAGTATGTTTGGTTACATCGCAAGGAAGCTATATGCAGCGGAGTAGTAAATGAAGGTAACACCATTTTGGTTTTGCAACAGGTGTCGGTGTGTAAGAGCCCTTAACCACTCAAAAAGATTGGTGGATATCCGGGCGGTAACATTGGACTGTCACATTTCCAGTGCAAACATTTCGAAACCATCGAGAATTTCGACACTTTCTTAACGTAGCTGAGCTGGCTTCTCACTAGTCTCTATCACAGACCAACTTAGTCGCCCGCTTCATGAAAATCTCCACCCACTTTTCTGCTGACTCCTCCATCATGGTTGTTCGACGGCTAAGATACTTCAAATATGGAGATGTCTCTTCAACGTTGATTACATCCTTTGTGTTCCACCTATTCAAACAAGTCTGTACATGTTGTGTGAGTTCATCTAATTCCTCTTGCATGGTAGTACTACTTTTGTCACAAAGCCGAGAAAATGTTTTATTGCTCTGGTGTTCACTCTGAATGAAATTAGACTATAACCGCCTTTTATCGGAGCAAATGCAGTGCAATAACATTTCGTTTACTCATATCAATTACAAACGTAAGACACGTGAGTTACATACATAATGTTACAAGCCTGCAGACACGGAAAGTATGATATATAGGAGTTGTATGGTTTACATTTGCGATGTTGATGTTAACATAATGCAACATTAATCCACTCTGCCAAAAAATAACATCAACCTTTTTGAATGCTTAGAAATTTTATTTCCCAGTGAGGGTTTTGCTATCACTCGCATTTTTACCCGAAGATAAAAACGTGATTAACTCTCATGAGCTTGAAGTGTTCAAGCACCGCCTCACAAGTGTGTGCAAATGTTCGGGCATCTTTAACTTTGCGACGTCTTTCCAATTGTCCAGATCTGATAAATTCATACAACTGGCGAATTTGACCGACAACTTTCACACTGTCCTGCCGGAATCGTACAGCTTTAATGAGCCTGATCAAGGACTACCAAGAGGGAGTTGTGATCCTGTTGTCAACTTTTTAAACAGATCGAACATCCGGATAACATTATACTAGCTGGTGTTTTTGAAAACTGTTTTCCTAGCTGAGAAACTTTTGGATGGTTTGTTGGACGTTTAGGCACAGCGCACCAAGAAATTTGGAAGATTGTTGCAACAAGGTACATCTCACGGTATCCGGATCTCAAATGCCGGTGAATCACATGGAGGGAGCATTATATTATATGCAGACCACCCTGAGTATTTCAGCCATGAGCACAAATCGTTCAGTCAGTTACCGCTGACGCCATTCTATTCAAAACCGTCGTGTATTTTAAAGTAACTACGTGGACTTGGATCATGGTGCTGTAAGCGCCCATTTTGTTCTGTCATGCGCTTGTAAATGTGAGATAATCAATCGACATCCATGCCAGCGAAACTCAAAGAACTTTCATCAAAATGAACTGACAATAAATAACACGACCCAAGTGAGGAGAAAGGAACTAACAAACAATGAGGACAAACCGTAGCAGCCAGAATGGCTTGTTGTGATGAAGTATGTTCGAAAGGGGCTGTGCAGTTGATATAGCATTGACTTTCTGTTGCTTAGACACTCCCAGCATCACTGACATCTACCTGATGCTGAATATGACAGTGACCGTCGACAAGTTCAATTCAGGCTACTCAGAAGCTCACTCAGAGGCCATGAACATCACCTACTTGAACAGTCGAAAGCCAAGAAACAAGCCTTTTTATCTAGGAATAGCAGACGTTTATATTCCCTGATTCGTGGTTGCGATCGCCGTCAATTCAGTGTAATTAAAATCATGGGTGAAAACGAAGGTTATCTTATTGCTAGCCAGCTGTGCCGAGTTGATAGGTGGTTGAACATTTTGAGGAACAGTTCAAATGAGTCGTTATCTGATTGGCTAGTGAATACGTTATAAACGACCATCTGGTGGAAGCGGAAATGACTCTGAAGTGTAGCAAGGTTGTTGAATCCGACTATCTCTCATCTTCCCTTCTCAATGAGGCTGAAGATAAATTGATATCAGAGTGACAAAACTTCTCAAGACGGTTTGGGAGAGTGAAAAAGTACTCTGTGGTTGATGCTTATCAATAGCAATTCCGGCTTTATGGGAGAGTACTTAAGTTCCTTGTGACAACCACAGACATCAGTCTGATATCCCCCTTTCACCAAAACCAACGACAATCAGACACGTGAAGAACAGGCGGGGAAATTTCTATTTGACCGAGGATGTGCTGACCATTACTTTATCCTGCCAAGAGTTTTTCGGCACCAGCACCCTTACAGGGAGGCGATGGTTACGGTTTTCTCAGACCTAAAGCCTGTCTTTGTCAATTGCTCGCATCTTTCAATGGAAATGCCTGTCTCTCAGAAGAGTTCCTTGGAGATGTATGAACCTGTTAAGGACTTTGTTCGCTCACTCTGCGACCAACGTGGGAACGTATGGATACTTGTTTATGGTGTTCACCGCTTCTAGTGCTAATCGCCAAAGGTATCCGATCTCTGTCTTACTGTCCGCTCTTGCCGTGGCAGATGCACTTGAGGAATCCAGTGAGCGTGTTGTTGAGTAAATCCTTAGTACTAATTTGAGCGGCATGGAGAATTTGGACGACGTTGCCTTGCTAAGCCTCTATGTTGAACGCACGTAGACCTTGCTGAACAATGCGAATGATTAGGCTGATCTGTGCAAAACACGTGTTGCACTTTCAAAGCTAAAAACGTCGTTTCAGGGCCGCACACTCCTTACTGAAGAATGTCTGCTTGATAGTGTGGACCGTTTGATATGCTCGGGTAACGTGACCACTTTAGCTTGTAATATTGCCCATGAAATGCCTTTGGGAATAGTAAAGCCAAATGCTTCTTTGTCAACTAGCGCCATTTGTTCCGTGGAAATGATGCTCGAATATTGTCAAAAAAGTATGTACGTAATACCTACTTGCTTGCACGGTTACCTTATAGTTCGAAAAGGCTGCCTGTTCGCGACGAAGATATCAACAGACGTGTTACAAATAACCGTCCTTTTCTCCACCAAATAGCGTGAATAACTCGGTTGTTCACCAGGACCTAGTTGAGAACGCATGGAATACACGGTCGCCTAGTCTACTAATTACCTTGCGCAATTTACGATGGTTGGGTCATGTACCTCGCATGGCATACGGGCATCTTCTGCAAGGAGTGTTACATGGTGAGATCACTAACAGTCGAGTAAAACCGTTTGGTAGTCAGAGAATAGCGTGATCACAAAATGTGCAGAGTTCGACTATTCCTCTGAATGAACCTGGTTTCTGTTGTTGGAGAACCCGTGAACACAGAAATCTCTAGTTTCGAACATCGTACGCAATGTCATTGTGTCACTGTTACTGAAATACTTGCATCCACAACAATTGTCTGGCATTGTTTTTATCCACCTCTAACGTTTACAAACTTTTATTATTGATCTTTCAAGCCACTGCTTCGGTAAGCGGTGACTCAAACCATAATAACTTCTGACTACGTTCGTAGCCGTTATCAGTGAATGCGTAAATGGTTGCTCGTTGTAAAGCTGGAGGTCAATCCATTTGTTCAGATACTTGACAACAAACCTAAGGAAACTTTGGCAGAGTTGAATTCAGGGAACTGCATCTTCGGAAGGTACTAGTGCATATTATGTATCTTATCTACAAAGGTCCAATGAATACTATACCATCTTCCATATCTGTTTCCATTTTAGGCACAAGA
>QNGE01006957.1:0-26775 GCA_008508345.1 Paragonimus westermani
GCTAGCGTGATGAACGATACGGAAGACGAGACTTCGGACTTGGCCTCTTTAGTGCTCATAGCGACCGAGTTTATGGAAGCGGATATATAAATTTATATACATATATATATGCACTGAAGATACAATATACGCACGCAAAATGTAATGAGGGGAGGGAAAAAATGAACTCAGGAATACACTGATCTATATTCTGAACAGACTCACCAACTTGTAGGGTCCAGACGGGCTATGGTCGGTCAATTACGAACAACGCAACGAGTAGACGAGAAATATATTGCCGACACGTAAAATCGATGAGAGCGAACGGAGAGCAAGATGAAACGCTAATACAGCAAATCGTCAAGTGAGCAGGCACTGGAGCATAAACGTTCGAGTGCGCGGGTGGTATGCCGGTAACCATATTTGTTCAAATGAACGTTTAAGCGCATACAAAATGTCGGGAGGAGAAAGAGCACAAATCCCAACGCTAACTTCAACGCAGTTAGCAATAAGCAAATAGGGTTTGCTACACTCAGAGAGTGCCTGCTGAGTTTCTGCACTGGTGGATCCAACACGAGTCATGGGCATCAGGGGAAGGCAAGATACAATAAAAACCAATGAGTTTTCAACAATTAACAATGATACGCCTTAATGCGGAATAACGGACACTATGGGACACAAGTAATTGAATGCGTTACGAAGTAGCAACCTCGGTGCTACGCTGACAATGTCATTACTGACGTTCTGGGGTTCAGAATATCTTAAATGGATGGTGGTTCAATATTGAAGTCTCGAACCTCTGTGCAAATCGTTGGTTAAGAGTTTGACCTTGACAAATAACAATTTTATAAAATACACAATACGATATCGTGGGTGCAAAAATTCGTGCATTATATGTTTTCAACAACCTTTCACTGAATGTAAGCCCCGGCAGATGATCATCATCCACATTATGAAGGTCTGATTTATCTTCAATACTGGTCAGAGCTCAAGATCTACTCGGAAAGCGATGTAAAGACGAACCTCAAGGAAAATCGTGAGCAAAAGATAAGAAATTCAGGTTTTGTTGAAGTGAAGGCAGTTCAATATACAGATTCTCTCATCAATTTTCTACGATGGATGCTAGTCATGTTTATCCGGGGGTCCCGCTCCCTTATTAGCAAAACGTTGTGGGGCCCGCAGGAGCCCCTCGCGGGCCATGGCGGGCGGATGGCGGCCAATGAGACTAGGGCCACGTGTGGGCTACGGCGGTCAGGAAAGAAATCTGCAAGCGACGCTTTCTACCCGGTCTGCAAAATTCTTCTTTTTAACGAGTGGTTTCTCCATCATTTTCGTTACGCGGTCGACGCTCACTGACCCCGCCCATGAAGTATATTGCAAACATGGGACTTTTATTGGACCGTTTACACGAGTTTATCAGAGAGATATACAGTTCGTTATACACGTGCTCAGAAAATTTTACGATCGAAATTGCAGCTACTGTATCAAGTGATACAGTAGCTGCATCGAAGGGTACCCTTCGATACCCATTCGGGAAACCTTCAGAGAGGGATACAAGAGAAATATGTAGTAACCGAACGTAAACCATACTAATACAAGTTTTATTGATGTGTTTGAAATTCCATATCTTCGTAAAAATCGTGGATAAGGCGAACATTAAGCATACTAATCTGACAGTATCCCTTCTAGGCATTGCAATAATACCACAGACATTTGCTTGTTCACACTGGGTAACTCAATATAACCTTATGAAATTGTGCAATATTTGAAGATGACCCATAAGAGTACAAATTTCATGAATATCTTTGAAATTCAATGGCTCTGTAAATATTTAAGATAGAACAAAAATAAGGTAACCATCTGAAAGCACTCTCCGGAAGTGACATATGAGAATGCAAAACAGCGGCTAATTTTCCGTGTTCTCTTGGAAAACAGCAAAACCGTTCGACTACCACAACTCTTACCCCAGCGAGCTTGAAAGATCAGCGAGTAAAGATGTCTGTTTTACGATGTCATTTAAGCAAACGTCACTATTTTTGCTGAAAATATGAGTGCAGATTCCGAAATGGAGTTCTTGGACAGTTAGTTTCAGAAGAATTATTTTGTGGGATGTTTCTTTTTGAAGATTTTTCTCATGGTCCGCTGAAGCCCTCAGGATACCGTCCGATCTCAACGGGCCATGCGCTATATAGGTCACTGCTCAAACCGTCTTCTTCGTTTTCTTGCTATATTCTACTGAAAATCTTTGTATCTTTAAGAGTGTCATCGTGCACCCGCAAACGTCGTTGGGCAGGCATTAGAATTTCTAACAAAGGATATCGCGGAAAAGTTCTTATCAACAGAATACACTCAATTTCAATATATGAATAATAAAAACCTGTCAGTGGCACTGACAGTGTAAGCCTTATCTTACGGTCAGTCAGGAAAATTAGACCACAAGTCCGTTGCCTGCAGTCGTCTCTGTGATTGTGCTACTTTGAATATCGTCAAATGACAAAAATGGCGTAGTGCATGTTTTAGTGGGTGTGGCTGTAGCCACACCTTATTGTATGCATTAAGGAACAAACCATGATAGAAAACATGTATTAGGTGTTAAATCTGACGGACTTATATTGCTGAATTGCTAGATTAAAACAACCTTGTTGAGAAAGTCAACCACTCTGATCAAAGGATATTACATTTACAAACTTTGAGTAAGTTTCTGTGGCGCAAACTCTCTATTCTATAATTATTGCAGCGTAAGTTGCAGTTTTAACCTTCAATGTATTTTAATGCTCATTTGTTAATGATGGTCAAGAGGACACAGATTTTGAACGCTAGACATTCTGCAAATGTAGAGCGAATGATAATCAGAGTATATGGTCTTACCTATGCCCGTGAACTTTCTGCCTACTCTTTGTTGTGTGTTTACTCAGTAAATTCTAAAGCCCATATCTTACTGACTATGATAAACAACCAGCGGACTGAAATACGAAGGCTTAGTGATAGTCAGATGTGGAGGGGTGGTGTTCGGGTCTGATAGTCGTGGATTACTAGTTTATTGGCCTAGATAACTCCCATATGAACTGGACGTAAAAACTCAACTTATGCATTGACGATAGTAGCTGGTTTATTCAAATCTGTTGGTTAAAATGTCAGTGGAGTTGTATGGCCCAAGTAGCAAAATGTTGCAGGCTCCGCACCATAAGCGGCGGGCAAGGAAAAAAGTTCGCGAGCAACACTTTCTTGACCCTTCTGAATTTGGTGATTTCACTGAAATCAATTTCGCTGTTCACTCCCAACACTTCCGAAGCTTTCGGAATCCCCTAACTAAGTTTACGTGAAAATCCGAAAAATAAGAGAAACCTTATTCTTTCTTTTCTCTTCATGATCTGCCAGGCACTTCCACACAATCAACAACCGATTCTGTCTCCCCAACAGTCGTATCCCCTTGCTAGCATCAATTATGGATTCAGTTCAGAGGTGAGTTAGGGCTGGTTCCCGTAAAGTTTGGGGATGGATTTTTTTGAGCAACAGCATGGTGGTTGCTGAGAATGTGTCTATTCGCCTGTGTGCCAGTATACTCCTCATTTATAAAAACACATGAAGTACCCAACACAAAGGAATTTCATTGAACTCCAGGGAGTTTACGTGATAAGTATAAATTAGTTCTCAGTTCGTTACACCTGCTAGGGTTGTGGCAGAGATTTTATCCCAAATCCCTAGCAAATCTCTAAACAAACCCCTGGTTAATCCCAAGATTACTTAGGGATTTGTTAGGGATTTGGGACAAAATCTCTGCCACAATCCTAACAGGTTTAACGATATGAGAACTAGTTTATGCTTACAACGTAAACTTCCTGGAGTTCAATGCAATTCCTTTGTGTTGGGTACTTCATGTGTTTTTATAAATGAGGAGTATACTGGCACACAAGCGAATAGATACATTCTCATCAACCAACACGCTGTTGGTCAAAAGAATCCATCCTTAAACTTTCCGGAAACCAGCCCCAACTCACCCCTAAACTAAAGCCTTAATTGGTGCTAGCAAGGCCGCTTCACAGTCACCTCGGTTTTCGTTTAAATGGTCCACCAAAAATCGTAGCAGATAAATAAAAAGAGTAAAATCAAAAAACAGGAAAAGTTGAAAAGATGAGTGTGGAACAGCCTATCTCCTTGAATAATTAAGATGAATCAAAATTGAAACGAGTTAATCTCAAATTATTCTTTCTGATGATTGTAATAATACTACAGACATCTGCCAGTTCACATCGTTGACCTGAATATCACCTCATGAACATTGACTAAATTAAAACATGAACCATAATGACAACTTTTATGGATGTGTTTAGAATTCCATATTTCGGTAGATAATTGAGTTAAAACAAAATTAAACTTCTTATTTGGAAGCGTTTTTTCTAAGTGGCACACAAGACTATACATTAAATGCTAACCACTTCCGTAGTGCTCAGTAAAAGTAAAACACTTCGACCTTGTCGACACCCACGTCAACGACAGCGACAGACTATCAATTAATGATATCCAAAATCATGACTTCGCTGAAACAAATGTCGCCAAAGTTGCAGAGAAAATTAATACAGCTTTTGTGGCTAACTTACAGCAGATGAGCTGTGGGAATGATAAATTCAATATGTGCACATAAGACTGTGACAATCGATTAACGCTGGTACTTGATGAACGGAAATGTTTTTTGAAAAACTCGCTGGTCTTATTTTCAATCAGTTGTCCGCCGGTGGATATTTCATTAACTAGATAAGATGCATTTTCCGTTGAAACTTTGTATACTGACAGATGCAAAGTTAATTAATCTTGCCATATTAAACGTGGCATTGTTAAACATTTGCGAATCAATAACTTTCTTTGGGTTTGCACTGAAATAAATCAGGGCTGTAGTGTTTCAATGAAAAAGTGTGTTTTGTTCAATGAAAATCCGAAGTTTACCAAATTGTTTATGGTCACATGCTACTAACAACCCACAACATAGAAGATGCATGCAGCACACACATGAATACCGAGTGTTTAAAGCAAGCAACCCGCGTGACTAAATGCTTGGAACCGTAGTTTTACTATTTTTTATGTACGAAGACCGAGTTCTTTTTTCCTTGAGTAAAATCATCACGCCAACATTTTTTCTGCAACACTAGTTAACTATACAGTGTGTTCTGTTTAGTCCACCGTCACACGGCTAGCGTAATGGGAAACAAGCACATGCACAGCAAGTTGACAATGACCAGAAGCCAGAAAATATAACCTCATTGCAGGCTACAGCTTTTAGTTATCTGGTGTTCGACCGATATGCGAACTGCTGGTCTGGTGAATTAATGATGCCTCACACTATAATAATATTGATTTGTTGCATAATCTTGTCTGTTGTCTGTTTTGGTGAACAGCGTTCTTTACTGAATTTGCCAATATATCTCCTAATTCTGTGACACCTAACACGCTAAATGTTCGTGCGGTCTGGCTACGTCGATAAAACCGACGTCTGATCAGACACTTATATCTACACCAGCCATAAGAGCATGCAACTGGGATACCGCCTATCAAATGCTACCTCGCCTTTTATATGCACCATGCTAACTGAGTCGATTATTATACGAAACTTGATTAAGAGGCCTAGTTCAAAACGTTAGCCATTATGAAGGTACCTGCAATTTGAGGTAGTATTTGTCTACAATAGTAAACCAGAGCAACTAAGCGGGTGCAGACCGAGTGATATCTCGAATCATGAACTAAGACAGAAACAAACGTTCAGTGACTAACCCAAATTACAGACCTTGTTAAATGCTGTGTACGACGCCTCCATAGGATGTGGGTTTAGAACACGAGTCCAACCGTTTTTGGATAAGTGGGCTCAAGTCGACTGCGATTGGGTATGCGTCAATTAGCAGAAGAGTGGAAACAAAATGCCGAGGTCAACATGTATGGTGTCTCAGTCTTAGTATCTCAGTAGTTTAATAGCCTGCGCTTAACACAAACCGAAAACACTCGAAATTACTTGTCCTATCCTAAAGAAACTACAACTAGGCAACATTTACGTCAACAGTACTTCATATGTAATTACCACTCACATACTTACAAAAACGGTTTTTGACCCTTGTAACGAGGTCATTAGTGAAACAAATTAAGCGAAAATTGACAAACTATGTTAGTTGTTTGCAGTAACCCGAATAACAGTATATGTCTTAGAGAAAGTTTTCGTGTTTTGCATGGAGATGGTACTGGAACTCATTGGATTCATTTAACCGTGGGAGGAACATTATTACTCATGGGGAAGTAGGTGCGCATGTATCTCGAGGTTTACTTCATCATGACCAAATAACTTTGATTTGAATGCATTCAGTTATGCATATACATTGCAGCAGTTGGTAAATATTACACTTTCGTTTTAACGTTTGGAGTTTTCACGTGTGACTAATAAATATTATAACTAGGAAGACCAAATCTAAGAAGAAATTACCAAAATCTAGACATTCGACTGAGGTGTTCAAACAGAATTGTAAGTGCATAGAGTGTAATCGACAAGAAGAACATGCAGTTTGGTGCGCTCTGAATACATATTGTGTTAGCGATCAAAATTCACTATATTTTCCAGCGTTATCACTGTTACGTCGGCATATTCACTGAACGGAACCAAATCGTAAAATTGTTGACAAATAACGTCAGCTGTTAGGCGTGCTGGTATAATATGTATGTATACACTGAGAAAGTGTTCTTATACCTTTTTCGCACTCACTGTATCACTGATTCGTTTACCGAATGTTTTTGTTCAGGTTTTGTTTAAACTAATTAACGTTACTAAAACATTTCACATATTACTCACTATTTTGACAAAGAGGTTCACACATAGATACATATTTCAATAACGGATTTAATGTGAAAATGGTGTGAACTTAAGATCATTTTGATGAAGCCACTGCTTAAAAAAGCCTAAGTTGTTACTTTCAGTAGAGAGTGATCCTACTTGAAGCAGTTTTACTTAAAGTAGCCTGATACGCACACATTTGTTTTACTCGAGAAGGGATGTATCAAGCAATGGCAGATTTGAACCAGTTATCTTTATTTTCATAAGTTGTCCTTTGTCTGACTTATAAGGGTAGGTTTGGAAACTTCTAGGAAATGAAAGCAACAGATTTGTTCTTAAAAAGTTTTTCTGAAACTTGACAAACATATTACACCAATTTTTACATGCTCACTAGATCTCACCTGCAGATTGCCTCATAACCACAGTGAGAGTAAATTTAATATTTCAGGTGTTTCATTTAGCCAAGATAAGCAGTAAATAAAAACCAGCTAGCACATTCCTTCAAAAATGCCTCGAGATACTGTTGCTGTTATATTTATTTGCGCTGCGATCACATGAGTTAGTGCACTTTGACTGAACATAAGTTCACGTTGTGCATACTTGACCGGATTTTGGGCAGTTTAAAAGAACGGTCAACGCACACGAAAGGTCCACACAATTTTTTGTGTATCAGTGCATGTATTTGATGGTGGAAGCTTCCTATATCGTTGAGAACAGTACATTTAGTGATCTAGACTGTGCACAAAAGACCAGGAAAATGTTCCGGATATCTACGTCCTGTTTATTTGACTACTATTGTCAGTCGTGTAAAAAGCGACAGCGCCCAAGCTAAAATTCAACGAATTGCTCAACCATTTTGGTGGATGCTCGTTAATCAGTTCCGGTAACTGACTTTCGGTTATCCCAACGCATCCTGCATGACAATAACAAGTGAGGTATTATATAAAACAGGACATAAACTCTGGCGAGGCGCCATTGAAAGGTGAATCTAGTGAATGGAGGTACTGGATGCTAAGAACAGTCATACCCAGTACAAGAATTCCTACTCACGTTAGAAAGTATGTATTTTTCTGTTATTTCTTTATTCAGGTTAGCAACAAGAATGAAAGTGAGTAAACTGAGGATCAGAGCCATGGAAATAGATGCAAAGTACGTAATGTTGGGTTGCACTGATCATGAACATTGTTTGTGCAACGATTGCCTTAAAAATACTGATAGCTGCTGCCGAAAGTAAGTCACTTCCATAAAATCATCAGACTGGTGGACAGGTCCGTCAGAAAGTTGAAGCGAATCCTTAAAGCTGGTATAATGTTAGTTTCTGCTTGCTTGTCACAGGTTGTCGGATGTTAATTGCACACCTAGGCTCTTTTCTGAAGTGTATAGCGCTCACTAGTTTATTTGAAATATGTATCTACGACTTCCGACACGCCCGTACAAGTCCCTCACATCTGCTGCGCAAAGATGTGAATGTGTACATCTTGTAAGGCACATGGTAAGAACATCTGGAATGTAACTATTTCAGTCAAAAAGCCGATTTTTGCAAACGTTCATAAATATGACGAGTGGTGTTATCCGAATTAGTTTCTCTTGTGATGTGTAACGGATCAGAGGCAGTGATGAACAACGTCAGGTTAGAAAAAAATGTACGAAAATCGGTCCGAAATGAGAGGAATCGCACACAGTTGTTGGTCAGAGATCATACACTTCACGCGCACAGTCTTTGCAAGCGGGAACGATGACAGCACAAGCAATGGTTTAGGTCGCGTATCTTGAAAATACCCCTAATTTGGCTTTTAACGAGTTGAATAGAGAAAAACACGTTTGACAGAGGGTAGGCAGATACACTGTTTGTCCCATCATACTTAGTATGATATTATACATTTTTTCGATAGTACCGATCCACAATATAGGGCATTGGCTTGTCAACTGCATATCACCAGGTATTGTCTCGACTCAATAGGCGATAACATAGCATAGTGTATATGACTGCGACTGTACTCTTTGTTTGGTAGCCTCTCCTTATGCTGGGGAAATACTAAACACCGATTGTTTGGTCGGTCAAACCATACTTTACCCTGAGTTTCGAAGATGTAAAAACTGAGACTTCTTAACAATGTGAGCTCAGAGGTGCATATTGTTCATCATGGATGTCATGATGTGAGCCAAGAAAGCGGATGGCACTAGGACTGTCTATTCGGAAAACCGACACACGAGCTATGCATTTCAACACTACAACAAACAAATTCACTCATTTGCAAATAACGCTGGTCCCAGAACGTCAAGGTTGCCACGGTTGCAACGCTTACTTCCTGTATGTATCGAGAATCATTCAAGGCCAAGCTGCACTCCAACATTATTCCTTGTGTTTCTTTCAGCGATCAATTCAAAATCAAAATCGATGCTCCTGCTTCGCTACGAAATACTAGTGGTGTGAGTAGTATAGTTCGATCGCTCGCCCCCACTACCCGCAGGCTTGACATCAGTCAAACCCCAAATGTGTACGGAGTGTTCAACCAACAGCCAATCAGCATGACAGGTTGTATATCGATATTACACAGTTCGCATGTAGCATTATCAGAGGTGGTTTATGAATGCTGCACTTATTAAGGTAGCTGCAGGCAAGGTAATCAATGTTGTTTTCGTCATCCGGAATTTCAACCCATCCATTTGACCGTTTCTTACTTCTCTTCGATTCAACAGATCACAATGCTTTGACATCCAGAAGATTCCCGTCAAAAATGGGCGTATGGCAAACAACTGCACACATGACTTTGATCTTCAATTACCTCATTCCGAACATACCAACAAGATTATGGATAAGTTAGCGAGCCAGATTGCTGTGAGCAATGCAGCAGATAAAAGTGGCTCACAAACAACACATTCAACACATCCGATCTTGATTCAAAACCATACTTCTAATAACAAGTGGCCAGCCACTGATGTTGGAGTATGTGTTACATCCAGTTCCAGTCCAAAATGGAAATTCGCTGGATCTCAGTTAGACGATGCTATTCAAGAATCTATATTCTCTTACGATGGAGCGACCAAACAACAGCGATTGACTGCCAAATTTGAGAAAGACCGAAACGAGGTTAGCTAAACATGAAAATTCATGCATTTCGTATATCAGTTGTATTACGCGCATTATTCCTGAAAGTATAATAATGTATTCTAAGACGCGCTTTTGATTGTAAAACCGAAGTAATATTTGCTTATAAATTTTGATATATATCCCAACAAGAAGTGGGTGGAGAACAGAGAGACGTAAACGGAGATAAGAAACCAATATCAACAACCACCTCTTTGTGCAAACAAAGTTATCGGAAAGACATGAGGATTTTGAAGTCACATTAGTGCTTGGTTGATGCCTGCCCAGCTCCACGGTCTGCCTGAATCAAATGGATGGGAAACTGGGCGCTTATAACAGGCTAGAGCTAAATTTAAAAGAAGTGCACCAGGAGACCGCATTATTTCACAGTATTTTGATTGAAATGTCAAGAATCTTGATGATCTACCAAGCTGGCACTGCATGTGAAGTAAAATCTTCATGGCTAGAAAAGATGGACTCCACTGAGTGGAGCGAACTTCAATATAGTGAGTTAGGAAACCAGTTGTTGAGCGATACATGTATAAACAATTGCTGCGGCTTGAAATAAACAGATTGTAGGGTGAAGCGTCAACCCAACAGTTTAACCCAAATGTAGTTTTTAATATGAATGACGCTTAGTTAGTAAATCTGAAGCACAACAGTGTGGATGGAAAACCTTTATGGAACACAAAGTACGCCAAACATCGTTATGTATTCATTCCATAAGATAACAGGATTTTTGCAAACAAAAACGTAAAAATAGTTTTCAAAACTGAAAGTTATTGGGGTCTAAAAACTGACCAACTCAATAAGTTAATCATATCCGTTATTTTTACTGAACTGTTTACGTAATATAAGCAGCACAAATGACCAGCTAAATAATACGTGACATTTTTCACGAACTCAGGGGCAGTTGGTGTATCCCATTAAGAAAGTCTCGACAGTCTTCTTGTCCGAAGCTAGTTATAACCTTTGGGCAAGTAAGCAAGTATTCAGGGCAAAACTACCCTCAGGACATGGATGTTTAGAAGCCAGTAAAAGACAACTATTAAAAACAAAACTTGGTTGTCAGTGCTTTGGCACCACTAGACAAAACCACTGAGCAAGATTATTTTAGTAAACTCATCGACTGTGACATTCATTTCCTAATATTTTTGTTCGGTTTCCTACATTTTTTCTAGTTTGGCAGGAATTTTACCTGAACTAAGGGTTGGCTTTCGTCATTCCACCGCATATAACTGCTACTTTAAGTGGAGAAATTTATGAACAAGTGTACTCTTCTTCACACAAGAAAACCTAGCAAGACGAACAACTATCGTTAGAGAAAACATCTAGAAGGAACGAAATATTTCACATTAGGTTCCTCCACTGGGGGAGTAAAATCCCAGAAACTATACGGGAAGCCTGTTGGAGGGGGGTTAAAATAGGCTTGGTTTATTCGAGGAAAAAATGATGTGATGGTTAAGCCGAAGCCAGTTTGCCTAAGCGTCAACCTCAAGATGCAGCACTAGAGCCTAAAGGTCGGAAAACAGAGACTATTCACATACCGCTCTGGCAAGCCAAAATGGTAAAAATGGTCGACTGGTTAGCCTAGATTGAGCCTTACTTGGTAGTAACTTAGTTATATGAACCAAACCAAGCCAAACCTCATCGGAGTATTGCTGGAATACGCGAAGAATATCAATTAGGCATGCATTCTTGCATATATGAGTTTGGAGGAGATATCAGAGAGTTCATTACAGGGCGATGAGTGTGTTTAATCATTTATTCGAGTGAATCGTTTGTAGTAGCAACTAAACATTGTTCATTTTAAACTCATGAACAAGCAGACAGAGACCCACCTATTCTAGAACTCCCCGAGACACTAACTAACTGAAAGCATTTCCTGACATATAATTATTCTTATATCTCTCACGTTAATTTGGTCCTGATTCCAGATAAAACAAATATCGTAGGTTTATTCTATTCGTCAACAGTTTCTGAGTATGAATAGTCTGTATATGGCCTCCATATGGAGCTGGACTGTCAGCCAGTATCCAAGTTCACGTGCACTTGTAGTCTGTCACGGCTGTAAATACTGAATGATGGAAGGCTGAACTACGTTTTAATTCGGAAAACCTGTTTTTGTTGTTACTGTTTGTAAGAAGAAACGCGTAGCAAGCAGGGCTTTTTTCAATATTTCCTCATCAAGTAAATTACAACACATTTATATGGGTTCGCAAGAGGTAGTAAATCAGTGAGGCTAGGGGATGGTAGTCATTAATGTCGTTAGCCAGACTCGGAGCCTAGTTATATGATGTCGATCACACGAGTTATAAACGTTAGCGAAACAATCGGCATATATGCGTAATATGGATGCATGACCATGGGAGGTTCAGTGTGTTGACGAGATGTTTTTGTGCACCCAACAAGGCTGAGTGTAGGCAGATTGCAACAGCATTTACGACGATTACTGTACGACCTCTGACTGATTGCTCCCCACAGACATGATGGATCGCCTTAACTGAATCAGCCGGGTTGGTCAGATTTTTGATTCGACCAAGTGCGCAGGAAACGCAGATGATCAAGTCTTTATCGATCCCCGAGCAAGCTACCCTGGATGGCGATCCCAGATACATTTGGATAATCGCCGTGTTGTGCGGCCTATGTGGCACGTTCCACGTGAACAAAAGTGATGATAAGCATAAAATGAGGCAGCATGTATAAGCAATATATCTTTCAACCGGGGATGCAGAACCGGTGCGTATGTGTTGTATTTTCTGTTTGTCTCTTAGTCACTGTGTCACACTCAAAGTGGTCGGAATTCACGACACTAAAATCCCCGCCATCCTTCACCAAGAAGTACTCCCTTGGATGAAAATCTTATGCCTTTTTTAAAAGGGGATTTACCCATTACAGTTATTCCTGTGTTCATATGACACTGAACGACGAAAACTTACACATTTACTTCACAGTTCACTACTTTACACAGTTACCACATATGTACCGTAGAAATTAAAGCCGGAAGGATGGATCCTTGGTTTTGGCATGTCCTAATCAATGATATAAGAATAGCACGAATTTTTGAGCGACGTGCAATAGTTCGCATCCTAGCTACTTCACACGACCTTCCCAAGGGATGTTGCGATGCTCAGTATCACTTTAAAGGGATCACAGCCCACATCATCAGCGTGCTTTGTCGGAAGTGACTAGCGGTACCAGTGACCTCTAACCAAATGTGAGAATGAGGTGAGACGTGCAATTTTTTTTACGTTCGAACGTGCTTGTCAGCCCAGGTCACACGACAGACACTGTCATTGCAAGTGACATCTTTGGTAAACTTGAAAGACGACAGATTTAACATGCTGTTGTTTCGTCTGAAAAGACTGGCTCATATGAATCACCCCGCCACTTATTATCAACACTGGCCAAACCACGGTATATATAAACTCTATTCCTTTGTTAATGTCATTCCATTCACGACGCTCTTGACGAAAGCCTCCGCAAGTGGCCGGGAAGTAGATTACTATAGCATGCTTGAGGTAACTTGTCATTTTCAACTTGCCAGATAAAATATGCCGTTTATTATTCGCGTCGTCTGCTAAGGTGCAGCACACACTATGGAACAATAGAGACCTCTTCCGTTTAGTGCTTCATACTATTTCCCGCTCATCACATTATCCCGGTTGTCATCAGAATCTTATAAAATTCTTCAAGAAAACGTCCATGCATCCGTGCTAGCAAAAATGAACAACCAGCAAACGTTCGTACTTCTGCATCAGCCGGTGTTATTTAGAATGAAGATCCACAGGAAACTAGAAACGACTCATGACGAAAATTATCTGGCCAACTTTTCTAGATGAATGCACGTAAGCAGGAAATCGGATAATGCATAACGAATCACGTTTTGTTTTCCAACAGACGTATTGAATACAATCATTTTTCGGAGTTTTCGTTCATACTGAAGCTTCAACATACAGTTTTTTTTAATTCAGCTTCTTTCTGTTTTTCAGATTTGTCGGTTACAAAAATCACTAGCTTCCTGTCAGGCTGAAATGGCAGAGCTACTCATAGACGCAAACAGAAAAAAGGCACTGGTGGCCACGTTGACGAAAGAATCAGCAGTCAAGGACAGTATGCTGAAACAACTGGACACAGCTCTTGGTCGTTTGACTGTCGAATGGAAAGCACGCGAAGAGCAGAGACAGTTGGAGTTGACTCAAGTCAAACAATCAGAACAAAAGTCCGTTGAACAGTTGGAAAACGCACGAAGACAATTGGAGAGCAGTAAGAAAGAGTAAGATTAGTTAGAACATCCATGCAGTTTGCTGGCAATTCACAAATGGAAAGCAATATGTAATCAATCGCTAATAATATTCTTTTGTGGCAGGTGAAACAGGCATGGATTTGGGGCATTTTTTGATTGTTAAAAGCACTGGCGGAATTGACGGATCGCGTTAATGCTGTAAGTAATTAGTTGTTAGCCGAAGATGTCTTTTAAATTGCATACTTTTCATCAACAACTTTCAAGTTCAAAACCTTATATACTGGTGCTGCTACTTCGTTTGGTGTCGAAGTTTCAAGCCGAGGGAACAACCAAACGTCTAAAATATCTGGGACCATTCAAGTCATACAAGAACTGAGCAGTATGAAATTGGCTTAATCCTTTAACAACAGTGTTTTTGTCTGATATTGCATAATAAAATTTCTAACTACTACATTTAACAAGCTAGGATAACAAAGTGCACTATGCTTGTCTCTTCCCCTTACAGACACAATGACAAATTTTACTGAGTATTTTGTAGAAGGTACACAGTTGATTTCAGAAGGAAGTGTGTAACTGAATGAGTCTGATGTGGCATGACCCTATTCAGTTGATTAAACCAGAGAAACAGCACACTGTTTCTCTTAAAGCCGTTAAAGTCTCGCCAACCAACAAAAAGTTGACCCAGAACATAGCGGTTTTATTGACTGAACAAAATGCATGCCGGTTGCTAATAATGCTCGTCTGTGAACAGGTTGCTGTGGTCAATTTTCACAGTTCACCCGCATAGTCGTACAGAAGCCAATCTTTCAACATAATTTGGCAATGAAGTAGTTCAGGTAGTTGACCTAAATACGAGTATGACGGAATTGTAGATGTGACGGCATAGAGTAAACAGTGTTAAAAGGCTCATTTCACAGTTTTGAGGGCTGAGTTCAGCCCTCTCGACGGAAGCGTATATGCATTACCGGAGGGGTTTGACAAGGTAGCAAATCGTGTCCGATCGGCCAACCTAAATTCATAATCGGGAACGAAATGTTACGAGTGGCGTTTAATTTGTCAAAAATCAACCACTTAATCGCGAACATACAACAAACAGAAGACACGTTTATTTTGAGATATATGGTTGTGGTTGAGTGTCCGATGAAATGTCATGGAAGTGATCCCACATTTCTTATGATTGCAGTTTTGTTCCATTCGGATTACACAAGGGTTTTAATTGAAATCTTGACCCAAGGAGAAACGTTTTATTTTGTGCGGTATGTAGCTCTAATCTAATGCAACTGTAACCCTTGATTTTTGTATACCGTTCCAAAAATATAATGATAACCCAGAGACCACAGATAGAGAAGATTGTATGGAATAGTATTAAAACTGACCGGTGTTTCATTTTTCAGGTGGGAATCAAAACTTGAGACTTATCGAGAGGAAATGTTGAGAACATTTGAAACAACTGACGCGGAACGAACTAAACAAGAAACCGCAGTAAGAGAACTCAAGCAAAAATTGAAGGATACTTTACAAGCAGTGACTGAATCGGAACAACTCGTAGCAAACCGCGAACGTGAACTGGAAGAAGCAAGAAAGCAGTTAGCTATAGAGAGAGAACAAAAGAGACAGCTCATATCCCACTGCTCCCAGCTACAGGATCAATGGAAAAAGCAACTCATAGAAGCCCAGTTCAGTTTGAAACGCGAGGCCAGACTGCAAAAAAATGAGTTAAAGAAATTAAACAACGAAATGGAAAAGACAATCACATCTCACGAGCGAGAAATCAATGTGTTGCGAACAAAAATGTCAGAAGGCTTCGAGGTAGTTAAAAATGAACTGTTTTTAAGGGTCAAAAGTTGTTTATTGTAAACAGCAGTTTGATGATGTTGAAATATTGATGTTAACGCGTTAGAAAGATTACCGTGTATTGTATGAAACGGTTTACAGTTCCGAGAAAATGAACATCCAACAAAAAATGATCAGAGTTTCAAAACCGATGATTCTCCTCTACTTCAAACACAAAGCGCTTGCTTTCATATGCAGTCCGATTAGACTAATCAGAGTTTAGCTTCTGGTGCAAGAACTTATGCAGCTCAAGTCAGCGCATTCATCAATGTAACCTACCTAACGCAGTCGTGAGAGCAAGCATGATTGATATGTTATTGATATGTGAAACTATTATGATAAGTTGGGCTTGAAGAGATGTATGATAAATAGTTATTGACTTATATGTGACGTAAAAAACCATGTCTTTAATAATAAATTGCTGAAAGTTATTCCGAATAACAAGTTACGTTAACAACTTACTAATTCTCACGTTTTAAAAGGTGTACTTGAAGTTAAAAAGTCTTGAACATTCTTTACTGCCATCGAAAGCCGTGGCTTTAGTTTATATTGCATCCTCGTGCGTATCATACAACGCAGCCCAGTGTGAGCTCGACAAGACTGCTGTACGGGTCAGTGTTGCGTCATCCACGAGGTCGGAATGACAAGAGAAGTCAGTTCACCAGGTGCTCTAGATGTGTTTGAGACGCTGCATTATCCGTTTATACTCCATTGCAGGCCAGTTATGATTGACTGGAGCACAAAGTGCAGCATCTGCAAGTATTCCATTCAGCAACCAGAATCATTTTAGGTCACAAACCATTGGAACGGTAACTAGTCGAATTGTGTGTGACAGGAAGGGTCACCAGGTTCAAGGTGAACCCAGGTTACGGGAATAACTGGTTCTTTTACAAAAACTACCAGCCTAAACTGGTTACTTGCATAGGTAAGGATCGCGGATTGAAATGACGTACTAAAATCCCCAGTGTACAAACTGGGTCGATTGCTTGGATTAGTACGTGGACACACGTTGCCTATTTGTTCGACAGACATATCAGTTTTTCAATCAAATGGATCTCAACGTTCCGATAGGAAATTGCTTCTTCATCATGAATATATTAAATTTCTCGATCCATTGTAACTTCCTGCACAGCTACATATGAATTGGCAGTTAAAACATGAAGTAGTACGAGCTGGCTGACCTCCTTTGACTGAATGCACAGGTACTTTCTGAGCATGGTAGGTACGTCGAGTTCGACAGCAGTTTCGTTCAGTCGAACATAGTAGTCTCTGTGCTTTTTGATACTCAATAACAAATCTGCGTAACTCCTCTTCTCTGCACGGTAACCTCCCTTTCTGGAACTATTTAGGGTGATAAGTAAGCTGTAAAACGAATGCAGTCAGGTCGTGTCCTAACTGATTCATTCAACATTCCGGGTGACAAAACTGTTTCAAATTTTTTGCAACTATTTTCACCGTTGAGCTAATACAACTAGCAGAGGAAAATGATGGAAAGTGTGATAGTCAGTTACGCAACCTGATTGTTCAGTGTTCACAACTTTCAGGAGGGATGAAAGTAGAGCCAGCAAAACTGGAGGTGCAAGGGGACCCGGTTTTTCTAGAAAGTCACAGTCGAACAAAATTAATGGTGGGTCCATTTTTTCTTCACACAACACTAGTTACTGTTTTGTGCTCAATAGGTTTTCACCGATCATTTATAGATTTGGGTTGATCCTACATAACGATGGGACGGGAGAGTTGTCTTAGCCAACAAAACGGCTTGTTGTTAGGGTGCGTTTCGTAACTAGTTTGTCGGGATTTCTGATTGTACTGCCCTCTCGAATACCAGTCCGTGCTATTCACAGTGTCAAACATTTGGCAAAATTTCGGTCATCCACTAGAAACTACAACAAATCCGACTAAACTGCTAGTGAAAACGTACGTAGTTAATTTCTTTAGTGTGAGTATTATCTAAAATAATACTTAGTATGTCCTGTTAATCATGATAATGGCCTATTCATAAGCATTTTACCTGATAACAACCAGTCTATTAGAACACGATTCTACAGGGTCGTTTTTATCATGATTTTCACTTAAAATCGAGGAGCCTTGCTGTCAGTTCAAGGATTATGGATGGTGTTTTCTTTCTTTCGAAACACAAAACAAACCAAACCCGCTTGAGTCATGAACCCCTGAAAAATCTACGCAACATATTAGTTTGTGAGTAATTTTCAAGGGGCTGTCTAGGTAGCGTCCGCAGCTAGCACTACACAGAAGTGATTAATGCTCAGTTTTGTTTATTTTTGGAATAGCCATGGGAATAGTGTGTAAACCTTCCGAATCCAAAATTGTTCTGCTGTTTCATACAACCACGTTCAGGATCAACTGCACAAAACGCTTGTAGAGAAGGAAACTCAACATCAAGCAGAAATAATAAAGATCAAAGAAGACTCACGTGTCTCTCTACGTGAGGCTTCCGATCGTTACCGTACGGAATTGGAACAACTTCGTTTGAACGCTCAAATGGAGCTTTCGCGCCACATCAGCGAGACTGAAAAACGGAGTGAAACGGAGCGACTCAGAATGGAAGCGTCAGACCGCCAGGCAGAACGATGGCGCCTAGCGGCTGGCGAGGCTGAGAACGCTCGTTCCATGTTGGCATCTCGTATCAATGACTTGCTGCAATCGAGGTGTACGGAAGCGATGCAGGTAATTCAGGTATCCGTGCCCTAAACATGCTTCAAAACGACATTTTTACGATAGGCAAACAAATTGTTTGGGGAAACATTCCTAATTGAATTTGATACAAATATGCTGCCAAGGGCTTGTGTTGCTAGAGTGATTCGATGTGAATGGTTCAAAGTAAGTATCGGAAATGAATTAAACCATGAGCGTCACAACCATATTCCTGCATCTTACTGTGCGCAAATAACAGTCGAGCACAGCAACAAAAGGAGAAGTATTTCAGCACCGGTGGGCAACACATTTAACACCGGACCGAAGTCACATTCAAAGTGCACATGCGGCCAGCCAGCAATGGTTCGATGACCAGACGGGAAACAGAGTTAACCTTACAAATGACCGATCGCTGAGCTTACCATGAAAATTCACCGAATTTGGTATAGTTAGCCCATCATTAGAGCATAAAATGACACTGCTCAGTCAAAATGAGACTTAGAACGAGCCCACACTTTCTGAAGGATGTGTGCTAAATGGTTTCCACAGTTCTTATCTTCACACGCAGAGTATTCCATCACGAGTACGCAGTGCGAACTTCAGGTCATCTGTCAAGATAGTTCAACTCCATGTTTCGCGTTTTGTTGTCCAATCCACTTTTGACTTCTTGTGTCTGCCAGTTGAAAGATGCACACATAGAGTATGTCTGGGTAGGAGCCGAACGCAGTTTACATGGTTTTGTAATTTATATAATGAGATTAGAAATCACCAAGGAAAAGCATTACACTCGACTTTCTCTCCTGTTAGAGCTGGTCAGACGTGTATACCTTCGCCACAACCGGAATAGGAGACCTAGCCAGGCTTACAATCATCAAGCTATCTTGTCAGTCCATTTTTATATGATTTTCTCTCTCGTAATTCCATACTCACTGTTAGCAAACCAGAGACAAAGAGTGAATTTGGCCATGTCATTTGTTAACTGTCTCATCCAGCTTATAGCTTGTTCACACCCTAGTGCACATAAACCAGTGTATCATAACCACTGTGATGCCACTGGGACCACAGCCGCTGACCTTAACATGAGGCTTGTCATGCATGGTTCAAAGGCGTGCATCTGAGCTCTGGTCCCAAATCGCATAAGATTTTGTGCGTATTGGTTGTGTGACCGTCTCCCTATAAACTAGCACACTCTCCCCGCTCGTTCAGTGTACTATTTGGTGAATATCTGCCCTGGAAGTGGGAATTACTCTGACAGTATTCAAAAACAGATATGATTTGCGGAGTTTTCATACAGAATATGTCTGAACTTTAACCTCTGCGTACACGTATCAGCCCAACTCTGGTGTGCTTGGGCACGTGGATAATAAACGAATTTGCGAAGAACACTGTAAGTGTGTTAGTCCCTACATGACTCGGAGCCCAGTAGAGATAGTGGAAGACAAGGTTAGGGATTTCCCACGATGGACCACGAAGGGGCCCTGTACTACAGCCATTCTAGGGTAATTGCGAGTGGGTTTAGGTGTGCACTTGCTTCCAATACATTCTGTGTGCTGGGACGAAAACCTGTATAGCCTTGACCCGGTTTCGTTCTGATTCAACTTCTTGAGAAATATATGGTTTTTTAAACCAGTGGTAAAGGTTGATTCTGATCGCTAATTCTGTCTGGTTAAATCAAATTGCATTGATGGGCAAGGAAATATGGGATTGCAATGATCACGGTGACCACATAAACAATGGATTTTCAGTACAGGTCATGAAAAACGTGAACCAATCATCCATACGAACGATGGCATTATCGAATAATGTATGTCACATGAATACAACAGATAACGAACGCTCACACCATTAGATAAACTGATGTTTACTGTCATGCCAAAGATATTACTGCAACCTTCTGCCAACTGCTTGATTTTCAATGATTCTTGGACAGGTCAAAAACGAACATATCGGTATTCCCATGAAAGGTGTTCTGTGAACTCACCTACCTTGGTTTTCCTCGCGGCTTTCTCAAGAGATCCGACACATTCCTCAACATCATGTAGATAGGACTACAACTCCACAACTTTTAATTTTCTTTGAACCAGTTTTCTTAGTTTCATCTAATAAATACGTTCTGCAACTAGATGAATAATACTCGGTCACTGGTTGACAAACACAGAATACAATGTTAAAATGAACTCCCAGCGTGGTTTAATTGTTTCGTGATTATCTCAAAAATAGAAACATTTGTGAAGTAAGTCTATTTAATCAGGAAACGACTACAAGCTTTTAAGAATGTTGGACTTAACTAATCTTTGTATTACGGATTTGACTTTTTTGTTAATTTAAATGAGAATGAAAATTGCTGTTGCAAGATCTATACGTTATAATTCTACGTTATGAGCAACAAACCGCAGAACTCACGTTATCACAGTGAAAGACACCACACTGTTCACTTAACTGATGTTTTGCAAATGATTAAACGTTCACAAGTGATGCCCTTCTGGTTTCTCAAGAGGCTTTGCACCTTGCAGATTCGGGTAATTATAGAAGCAAGTGCCTATGTACGAAATTTTGTCTATTGTTGTGTAGAGTTAACGACAGAAGTTCGACGCAACTGGACGCATGAGCAGTCTAACGTAAATCATGGTGACTGTCCTAAACACAGGATGTTCAGATTTGATGAGGCCGTAGCAACCAAGGGTGGCGTAATGACAAAAACTGAGTGCTCCTAGTAGACTAACATGAATAAGGGATTTATTACGAAGTGTTCGGGTTACAGATGTCTGAACGTTTGTGCATTTTCAACCTAACCTCTTAACTTACTGATGAGTAGTCGGGGATTTGGTTTATTTTCAAGTTGACCATCACTCACATTTGATCGCAGCCTTCGCATTCAGATAGAATTTCCAGCAAGCCTCTTTCGAAAAGTCTATCTGAAGGCTGCGATCAAATGTGAGTGATGGTCAACTTGAAAACTAACCTCTTAAGTTAGGTAACAACGTATAAACCGACTGAGTCTTCACTGTATCTAACTGAAGTCAGCAATGTTCATCTAGGATTAATCAAACTTACAAGGTGTAATCGATAATGTGAAAGTTATCATGAATGCAACTCATCTAGGGGCCTAAAACAGTATACGATCACTATTTACACTAAGTGGGATGGCAAGAACAAAGAAGATACAGATCGAAAGCACAGTAGATAGAGTACGATGAAACATGGTTGAACAGAAACCTTGCTGAATTAGCAAACACCTAGAAGTGTACCATCAAACTGTGTTACGGGGTACCCAAAAGAGACAAACGAGCAAGCACTGCGTTAGATAGGAGTGGAGTTAGTTAACCTTCTCCAACAACTGACAGAACTATGTGACTGATATCGCGCTTTGTGCACTTCAGTAGATGCAGTACGATATGAGATGCCGTCTATAACATTCACGTAACACTGTCTCAAAGCAACCGATAAGTAAACATATTCAGATCGTGGATCTCATTAGAACCGACCGCGAAGACATCTTGTTTTTCATTGTGAACAAAGACCTACGTGAACAGAAGGAAACACAAGTGGCTTTCTACTTAGCTATTCCGGCTGTTCAGCTACCCCCCTACCCGACACTTTAATCGGTCTAGCAACGTTCTAGTGAAGTATTCTACTCATGTAAAGTCCGCCCAACGGACAAGTCAGAGTATAGACTGTTCATAGCTTCCGAATACTTTGCGAAGGTAACTAGGGACCCCTGCGGCTTGCAAACGACAAAACGATCACCAAGGAGACGTCTGGACATTCATGAGTTCTTGCTGCAAATTACCGTGAATCATTCCGGATTTGTTGTTAGACCACGCGGTCTTCAACAAAATACCGATCCCAGGAGCACAGCTATAACAGTTCATCATTCTCTTAGTAGGATTTTATTCCAACAAAGTTCTTGGTCAGAGATGAAGCCAAATTTGCTTCCTATGTAATATGTCCGATTCTGTTTGAGGAAAGTCCTCCCGGAAATACTTTTGCGGAACACGCAAAACATAAAGAAAACGCATGCAGAACTTTACCATAGACTGCTGTACAGTTTTTGCGCAACCTGCAAAAAACCATAATGGAAAGGAGGGTAGAAGTCATGGAAGCAACACGCGGCAGTAAGTATCGTTAAAAAAGCCCATATCCACATTAAAATTAAACTGACACCGACAATTTGAAGATATGAACACCAGAAGTTGTTCATAATTTCATACAAAAATTCGCATCAGCCCATTGATAAGTATCAACTTTTATTAAAAATTTAACCTCTTATGTTATCACTCAAACGAATCCCAACATTGTAAGTCTGATACGATCTCGGCAATTTACGTTAGACTGTCGACGTACACAATCACGTCATATCTTTGTTGATGGTTGCACACATGCACATCTACAAATTTTGCACTTTAATACTATATAGACTGCAATCCTATATTAGCTTGTAAATACGGCTGATCTGTGCAGGAAAAGTATTATATATATATACTTAGAAGTTCAAAGAAAATCTTCTGTAATTATCGTACTTGTTCAAATCACAAATCGCAAGTTAGCTAGAATTAGTGTGGCACATGTTGCTGGTATTTAGTAATCCAGGTAGCACATCAGCTAAACACAGTAACCATTTGGAAATCAAGCCTTTCTATCATTACCGTTTAGTTTGCATACATCCAAAACTGTTGACGTTCTTCGTTAAGTACAAAAAAATCATCTCCTTCAGTGTATGTTAACTGAGTTGCTTTGGACTGTGTAAGTCGGAGTGACAATTAATTTATTACGTGGTGGTCATCAGTTACTTGGTCATTTGACGTAATTCTTAGCAGCCTTTAAACTAATGCGGCGAATAAACACAGAAAAACTTTGAATTTTTGTCTTCGTAATTCGTCACTGTTTGAGGTTGCAACAGTCGATATACCGAGTAAAATTTATCTGTCAACTCGTCACCTTGTATGGTCAGTAGCATGCTCAGGAGCTTCGTCGAATCATTGTACAAAACTTAGACAGAGTGGTATGTTATTTTGCTCCGTTGTGTAGAGCGATTGCTAACACAGTGTTCGCTGAATCAGTGGGTGTGTGTATGTGATGCATATCAATGTGAGACAGATTTTTCTCTATCCTGTTAACGGTTTAAGTCAACGTGTAGTGAGGATAGACGGTCGCACTATACTACTTACACCACTATTCAGTAGCAGCATGGATGGAAATGATCGCGGGACAAATACGGGAGAGATACCGGAAGGAACACTTGAGGACAGCATCACGTGGAATAGCTTTCGCCACATGGTGGAACTGAGACATGGTGTCCAAAGCGACCGGAACATCCTCAGACCAGTACAAATGCGTGTTTTTGTTCGTAGTCTCGTTGAGACGCATAAGTCGTGTATTGGTTTCCCCGAATAAACAACTTCTGTGCCATCCGCCTATCTCGGTTCACAACAAGAGGTATTACTGCTGACAGCTGCCGATAAGTGGAGCGCGGGAAGTGACTGCTGCCTTTGGCTATAATCATTGCAAAAAGCTGAAACATTGACCTACTTATCCAAACCAATGCACACAAAAGTTATTATGAACGGCAGTTGTGGGCGTTCACTGTTGTATGTCCAAAAATAGTTCTGTGGTCCAACCGTCATGAAAACTCAAGCAGCAAAGAGAACTGAAAATTGTATTAGAAAGAAACAAAGTTACGAGGAATTTACTAGTCTGTGTCCAACCTTGTGTAACGATTAAAAAATCGTTACATATTTGCACAAACCAGTGTGGATTGAGTTTTAAAAGTTGACATATGTTGGCCTACCGATTGTGATTCTGAAGACATACCCATAGCAGTTTGGCGGCCGCACACCACTTATCGCAGTTTTTTTTACAGTGACATGTCAAGTTTGACATTCGAGTTGAACATCACTCACACGTGATTTCAGTCCTCACTTTCAGANTTTCAGATAAGTTAGATCACTTCAAAAAGAAACACTGGATTCGAGTTTCACTCTCATTAGAGCTCATTAGTGGTGTGTTTCCCCGTCCGGACTGGGAGTTGCAATCTGGCACTCACGCCCATGAGATAAACTTGTTAACTACAACGTTAGTAACTTCACAATTGGCATGACCGAATGACCATACCCAAACGCTCAACCAAAACCTTCCGTGAATAGCGTTCAGTTTGCCCGATCATCTTGAGAGGAGGATAAACAAAATCGCACCTTTTAAGCCAATCGTTAACCCCGTGAGTAACAAGCTAACCTTACAAGCTTAAAGATCAGAGGTCCGGAGGAGAAGTTGCTTTATTGGTGAGTTCTAATAAGAGCTTCTCTTCGAAGTGATCTGGCCGAAAGGCTCACAGAAATGTGTAGGACACGATCAAGCGTGAGTGGTGTTCACCTAGAGATAATATAAATTCCCAAACTTCTATCAGAATGTGACTTTGTAAAGTTGTTGTCTGTCGCCTGAAAAAATTCTCGTCTGAAAACGGGTAGTTTGCCAACCTTGAAACACATTCGTAGCTGGGAAACGTATACGTTTTGCGGTGTAATGAGTCCACATTATAATGAATACATAGTCAGCATAGTAGAAGAGACAGGTACTTGAAACGATGCATGCTAATCAGAACCGGGTGAAACATCTTCAGCATTAAATTACGGTTTTATTAACTGAAACCTGGATCTGATGGCTAAAGTGACTGAATGCAGTTATAATACGCCCCTTAGGATTAGTATATTAAGTCCTAATAATTTGGTGTTAAAAAACTGTTCAGTAAAATTACTATGGACATGGCGTTTTCCTCATTCAAGCTAGGACACAGATGACCTGTTAAATCGCCACTCCGTGTAAGTCATCAGTATATGGTGGTTTCCGTTAATCGGAAGTCTTTAGTTCAGTAAGCTAATATTAGTCATCTGGTACCTTAGGCACCAGCAACAGACACATCTGATTGCCAGAACACGGTATGCTGTTGATATATTCATTGTTCCTCGACCCATATGGTTTTTCAACTTGTGTTAAGGCGCTACAGTTAAGTATTTCGCGCCTCAGTTTTTCTAAGCTGTGCCAGTCACTTCACCTCAATTAACTATTCGGAACACGCATATTTCACCACTAATGATGCACTCTCCTTCATTGGTTAATTGACCCACCTGCTGAGTACGCCGATCTTTTAGTCTTTAAGTCTATAGGCTGTTCTTTTGAGCATTCAACTAAACACACCATTTCCCTACACAACCTAACTCAACTTACATATTACAAACTATTCACATTTCGTGGGAGAAATTTATTATAACACACCTCATATGTCTACTCACCTACCACATACCATGGTTACTCGGTACGCTTACCTTTTCGCAAGCTTATCGTATGTTTAGTATATTTTTTGTCAAAAAGTCTATATGTAAGACATCAGTTTATATTTATTTCAACCGCTACGTTTCTAATAGACATAAACTTAAACTGAAAAGGATTTCCGGTTTAACAGGATGACCTGTGCATGTAAAAATTCATCTAATAGGTACAGTAAAACCCTAGTTGACCAAATTTTAGACTCAGTAAAACCGATTTCGAAAGCTGCTGTCTTCAGTACCACAATGACCTAGGATGATATAACGAACAAAAGTGATTGTGTACGGAAGAGGGACAAAATATACCTGGAGGTTGGTCTTTTAATTCGGATGTGGTGGAGCCAATCACACATGATCAACCAAACATATGTGAGCCGAGAGTTACAAGACAAATTTCAGGTATGTGCTTTCAGTTTACAACATGAATTATGTTATCAAAATTTACGTACAACTGTCAGACTTTGCACACCTTACTTTGAGCAAGCCTGCACAATCGAGTGGGGAGCAATGTGAAGAACACGAGATTGGATAGTAGTGACTGAAGCCTGAGTTTGATCGTACTTGATGCTAAACGGTTTACGACTGTGTCGATCGTTCCCAGGTATGGACCCGGATGTAAAGTCCGGAGTCAAAACCAAACGGCTTGCCAAAAAGAGATCTTCCTAACCGAGTTAGTTAGCAAACAGCCTCAAAACACTGTTGTAACCACAACCATTTCAGCTGGAAAGGGGTCGTAGACGCATTTCAGACAATTTCGCTCAGATCCATTCACCAAGGGTGTTCAAAATAAATTCAACTTGTATAACATGCAGTTTCGTTGTGAGTAGTATACCACTCACAAGTAGTATAT
>QNGE01006958.1:4605-26774 GCA_008508345.1 Paragonimus westermani
TGTTATGAGGATTCATGGTTGTGTGTGAGCTGAGATACTGCCAGGACACCCAGACTTAGACAGGAGATCGATTATGTTTCTAAACCAAAAGCCTTTGGCTCAATAGCCTGTGCCGCAAGGCAGCGGGTGGGTGGCGGTGTACCAGAAATGGTACGTTTTTCAGGAAGAGATACCAACCATCTTCAAACACCCAATTTGGAGGACCAGGAGACTGTGGTTTGTCAGGCCTCTACCTGTTGGCCTGCCTGGTATGAGTAACTCTGTCCAGTTTAGCCCAATAGGTCATCGAGGTGCGCAAGCCGTCACACCACGTCAAGGTCCAGTTTCACCGTGACGGTATATGTCTCCGGACTAACCTATCACAACGATGTACTCCTAAAGAGACGGGAATCTTTCGGGGAGCACATTACGGTCCTATCTCAGTCCCCTGTGCTCAAAGCACACTTGTGTCGACATGTCGTGCTAGTTCGTATACACCCCAGTGAAACCCATTTTGTCTCGTGCGATGCCAATGTCAGTACAAGATGAACGGCATTCTCATCTTTGATACATTATTCTAAGAATGAACAAGGATCATACAGAATAACTCGACTTAAATTAAATCGCATTTCTGAATGAGCTTCTCATAATGATCTTGACGAGGCAGCAAGTTCGTATCATGACAATGATTCACAGTTAATCTAGCAAGAAGACTGGTATGAAATCAACGGCAGTTTACTAACGAGACCACAAAACAAATTAATGATACTACATCCCTCATTGTTTTTACGTCAAGACCAAATAACGCCGCATCGGAGTACATGAATGGGACGGCGAAACTAGAAATCCGCACATGAAATCGCAAACCTTTTGGGTAAACTTAATTTTCAGTCAGGTTTCCATCGATACGCAAATCCGTTTCGCTCGTGAAAGCATCACTTTACTGTCCATCACGTAGTGAATCCTATCGTGATAACTTATCTTTCGTTGAAGAAAAAGTCGTGATATCACTTCGTCCATTTATACCTAATGATGTACGTTGCATTCCAAAATTGTGCTAAGTTTCCGTCATTGAGAGCTTTAACAAAGGGCACTTACTGTAAAACGTGGGCTATAGGGGTTATAGGACATTTACAGATTAAAAGACGTTTGAGATGCTTATGCATATCTGAATATGTGTTATGAGGTTTAAAAAGTGCAAAAGAGAAGAGTGTTTTAGTTTAAGATGGTCTGTAACGTAAAGACTATGAAAAATAAAACCGAAGGAAAACACGTGAAACAGAAAATCCAACCACTATCTGTAGAAGATGGCTCGGTTAGAAGAACCGTGTATAGGAAACCCACATGGTCAGGTCAATACCTAAACTTTAGCAGCTTCACACCGATCCAACACAAACGAGCACTAGTAAATACTCTCTTCACATGAGCAAGGCTAGCATAAGTAGAGTGAGTTCCACGTCTTNCTGGCAAGATCATCGTCTTCGTTCAGCTTCAGTGGGGCTGGTGGTACTATGGTCAGACCTCCAACGGACGTCATCTTTGGCAGATCCTGGTCTTTCACCTCTGTCACCATGTAGAAGAAGTCAAGTGGTGATATCAAGAACGGTGTATTCACTACACGACAGCTTGAATCTCAATGATGTCCTAATGCGAATCAATATATATGAGACAAAAATAACTTCCTTGACTTTGATTGGCTTGCGTCATGTCACTCGTTCTTATTGGTTGGCACCGTCCACAAACCACAAACAGTCACGGTTACGACGCTCAGTGAATAAGCCTTTCGTTGGTCGGTTGCAGTCGTACAGCACGTCGAACGAAAACTTGCGGAAGTCAGCCATCTTTGCGTTTCTACAAGATGGATTAGGGCACTAGACTGACATAGTGAAGCTTTCACTAACAGCCATAAAGTGATGAATGCCGCCTTCTCATAGCACTAAGAATTTAAACACAAAATAGGAAACAGTTTTACATTCATGCTTGGCAATTATCTTATTTTGATAGGTTTTTAACACTTTCAGTAACCTAATCATTGTCGAATAGTTTAAGTCAAAACACACTATCCATTACATTCATAAGAGTCGTTCATGACGTATTCCGTTTGATGTTGACCTCCTCTTAAATGGAATATTTAATCGATCGTTCTCTTGTTTGATTTTTTTCACGTTCATTTCTCCCCATTCTGTCCAGCATCAGGATAGAGTGATATAAGTACCACCTTTCTGTATTTCGTTAAAGCTTCAGAGTTCGCTAAGCAATACAATGTTTGCTATGCGGAAAAAACCACAATGAGCACACCGTGGTCATGAATGACCTTGAGACATCCTAGATGCCTCACTTTACTGATGTTTCTGGACCAATGTTTCGTGCTAGAAGTTCAGAGGCATGAGCCAATGCTATAGGATGAATATGGGGAATCACATACTCGCGGATACAACATCACTGGGGAACCGCCACCTAAAATGATGAGGTTGAGCCGTCATAGTAGCTGTTACTTGTCGTGACCCACTGAAGAATGAAATTATTAGGCAAGCAGTGCATATGTCTCAACAACTGATTTCAATTAACTGTTTGCCCTGGTTGGTACATGTAAGCTCTGTACCATAGTTTACATTATACCCAACGGTTGACATCAGTTGTCTTCCATGGACCTTGGCAGCTGGATCATACATGCCGGATACAGAATAGCCTGTATGTCCCAAACTGCGATTGGTTTGGTTGTCGGTGTTACTGGAGGCAGTGTACTCGGAACAACGATATACATCATCATCTAATTCCGTGATGTTAATGTGAATCACCGATGTATTGCTGTCTATGATGATAATAGTTTTATATTTATGTTGTACCGTATGTACACAGACGCAATTTGGCTTGTTTTACTGAAATGATTAAGCTTATTGACTTCCTAAAAGACAGTGGCGACCCAGATCATACTAAGGTACGTCCTATTGAGTAGCTCCAATGAGTGAAGGACAAAACTGAACTATTATATGCAGGCGGGTTTAAGTTTTATCTGCAGCACATTTAAAGCTTAGAGCTCCTTTTAGGTCACAATTTAATGTGGGAAGCATCGGTAATATACAAAAATAGACTAAGACTTACCTCTTTTGGAATGAATGGAACAAAGAAACACTCGAGCATTTTCAGTAGACTGAAACAAAGTTGACCGTCCGTGGTTGGAATAACTTCTTTGGTCTCTGTGCGTATGAACTGTAGCGTTTCCTTCGAAGTAGAAAGAGTTTTGAAATGAATTACAATTGTCAGTGATGCATTACATCAAGCAGAGTTCTGGATGGTCAGAGTTATCGGGATATTATGCTTGATTTTACCATTTCGGTTTCTCCTTCAAAATGGGGCCCTCGTAATCATTCGTCCAACATGGATTATTCCAAGTGTCACGCATTCAATGACGGGCTGAGGTATTACAGCTAAGGTACCATCTTGCGTTTGACGTCCACATGATTATGCCTTATTGTATTCCTGACTGCGATTCACAAAATGCAGTTTCTATGGCAGTGATAGCACAGTGTACCAAACACAGGACCTAACGATAGTTTAGTGTATCGTTAAACTCACAGATTACACTGTGGTTAAAACACGCAGAACCTATTTGGAATGGGCTTGAGAGTACGGAATAACTCGTACTGTACGGATCATATGTCAGAAGAGCATCGCTAGAGACATCGTTTTCAAAGAAATCGGACAAGCAAAAAATAGGTATGGGGACAAAATTGGACGGCGCGTATAACTAGACTGTGCGTTGCTTTCTGTGGAGGTCTCAGGCTTCCGCCATGACTCTCTATGAACAATCTGTTAATCAGAAATTCACCTTCCCACTCTCATTCATTTGACGACGTTCTGGTGGTGCACATGTGATTACAGAATATTCGTTGTGTCCGCAAGAGAGGCTCGGCCTGTGAGTTCGTTGACCGCGTCTAGGTCATGTCAAAACTAAACCGCAAACGCGTGGACTCATTTGCACGGCAGACATGCACTCACATACATTGGGTGGCGGTACGTTGTCATTCACCTTGACGAAAGTTCTCATAGAGCACGTATACACTGTTCCGATAGTATCTTCTTTCCTGTCGCGTTCGAGGTTTGTCCTGTTGTTCCTGAATGTCGCTTGTGGGTACTATACTGCTTGTGAGTAGTATACTACTCACACCGAAACTGCCTATTATACAACACATTGACCTTGAACAGCATCATAATGACTGGTTGAAGCAGCCTCGGAATATTTATGGTACCATTCACCACACAAAAATATAAATGAACTTCGTTATCAGCTGATAATTCAGCGACCACATGAGCAGATCATCTACTGGAAGGCGTGCGCGCTGACATGACTACTAACTTCTATGGACAGAGCTTTGAACATGGATTAGTACCTGTTACTCACTTGCATAGGCACAGTGAATGAACTTGAGTCAAAACTCCGCACCCTGGTGACTTAATGCTATCAGCAGCCCAATAAACACGTCAACTCAAATAGACAAAAATCGAAAGTGTGCTCTCTCTCCCCAAATAAGTACACACAGCAAGGTCGATATCTTTATCAGTTCCTCCGGCTCTTAAGGAAGAACAAACTCAAGGTGACCAACAACAACCTCAGACGTATTGCGACTGCCCACATTGAAACTGCTCAAATGCGACTGGCTGATTTGCGTCACACACTGCCGCCTTTTATCCGTCGTTGAAAAGTTGACACTTTGCTCTCGTATCATTTTCACACTATTCTGTAAGAAAATTATCGATCGTACGAAGAGGACTTATATCAATCGGTTGCGGAAGTTACGTACGAAGCACAGTAAAGAACTAATTCCGCCGAATCCTAGTAAGTACGTGCAGAACTGTTCTTCAGCACAGTTGCAACTAGAGGCGTTAGCCTTAGGTCTTGATTATGAAATACCATCACATAAGGCTGATCGTATTTGTGTTGAAGCCCAGTTTGAGAATCTTATTGATCAGTTATCTGATCTTCAACCAACTAGTGCTGACAATCTAGGTCGGTTAAAGACTAAGTTCACCGATATAGCGTATGGTTTTATCAGGACTCCAATTAATGGTCGGTGTGCTATCACAAGGCAACACCTGCAATCATTAAGAGAACTTAAGCCAAAAAATGTGGTTATACTTAAGCCTGATAAGGGTTCTGGGGTCGTCATTCTAGACAAGGATGCGTATGTATAGAAGATGCTGTCAATATTGGGTGACTAAACAAAGTTTTGACGAATAGAGAGAGTGGACAACATTGGCGAAATATAGGACCGCATAGGACGACATCTTCAGCTGCTCTTGCGGTTGTGGATTACTAACGAGGTAACGCATAAGTCTCTTAAACCGTGTGGATCGTCAACACCTCAACTTTACGGCCTACCAAAGACTCACAAGTCTGGGGTGCCACTTAGGCCAATTTTGGCGATGACAAACTCACGTTACCACAAATTAGCACGCTGGTTGGCCACTATTCTAACCCCAGTAAAACAGAAATTTCAGAAATACTCCATTAAAGATACCTTTGAATTGATCAGTGACGTGGACAGAATCCATCTTACCGATGAACTGATGTGCTCTATAGATGTTCAGTCACTTTTCACAAATGTCCCACTGCATGAAACGATTGACTACATTTGTGAACTCATTGAAATGAGTCACACTTCGTTGCCACTTCCCACCGACATATTAAAGGAAACTTTGCTGCTCTGTACTGAGAATGTCAGTTTTCGTTTCCTTGAACAGTCCTACCGTCAAGTAGACGGAGTAGCCATGGGAAGTCCACCAGGTCCAATCATAGCATACTTTTTCATGCTAAAAATTGAGCAACAGCTAGCTACGGAGATAGAAAACTTGTCATATTACAAGCGTTACGTCGATGACATTAGTTTTCAGTCGATCTAAACAGATGATAGATAACCTGGTGCAACGTCTAAATAGTTGTCATCCTAATCTAAAGGTCACTCGTGAATTTGAGGTCGGCAAGTGCCTGCCATTTCTAGATATCCTGATAAGTCGTCGGGAAGATGGCTCAGTTAGAAGAACCGTGTATAGGAAACCCACATGGTCAGGTCAATACCTAAACTTTAGCAGCTTCACACCGATCCAACACAAACGAGCATTAGTGAATACTCTCTTCACACGAGCAAGGCGAATCTGTACGCCCTACAGCCTCGCGGAGGAACTAGATCTGATTACGTCTGTCCTACAATCAAATGGTTACCCCAGAAGTTTCATAGATAGGCACAGTAGACCAAAATTACCATCCGAAAAGGTGGTCACTGTAGAGAAAAAGAGAGTCTATATAGAGCTACCTTTTAAGGGTGATTATGTCATGCAGCAAACATCACAGCGATTAAGAAATTCAATTAAACGAACATTTAATGCAGCTGAACTCCGTGTAATCGCTCGGACTCAGAAACTACCAGTGCCTTCAATCAAAGGAGATCAGCCTATCGGTGCCACTTCACATTGTGTTTACCAATTTGTATGTAACTGCGGAGAAAGTTACGTATGCAGAACCGAGAGATGCTTGATTTCCAGAATGAAGGAACGTTTACCTAAATGGGTACAGAAGTCCGTGTTACCGGAGAATGGTAATGTTTCTGAAACGCATAAACAGCCAGTTTCCTCAGTCGTATACACGTCTTGACCACCGGTCATGCTATCGATCCATCTTGTGCATTCAGAATCCTGTTGCGTCATTCTAACTCGAGATTCTTACGGTTTGCTGAAGCAGTTGCAATTAATCGACTCAAACCAGCTCTCTGTGCTCAGAAACAACTATTCGTGAACTTGATCCTTTCTTAGACTTGATGACTTATCCCAACCCGCTTATTGATTATCCACCCTTCAATTCGTTTGTTATAAAAAAGCCCATCCATGTTATTGTAAATTTGGTACTGATGAGTCAATACGAAATGCTTGCATCTGCCAGTTTTCGTGTTCTGACTGCTTTGTTCAAACTGCTCAAGGGAACCAACTGCTCCAAATTTTCTTTTTTATTTTTGGGCGGTTCATTCTACATTTCCTTTTTTAAAGTCAGCACAAAAATGTTGTGTTTGAGGAAGTGCAGTGTAGGTATGCAGTGTCGTGTAAGTGAAATAACGAACATGAACTTAAACGCTCGTGGAATCAAGACCGATTATGCTGAGGTTTGTTTAGTTCGGGATCCTTGTTAGTTGCAATTTTAGTTGTACTTCGCTTCTGAATATTTGGTGAATAAAGCTCTAGGTAACTCAAGAGCAACGACATCACATGGCTGCTGGTTCCAACTCCGATTTCTGCGACTGTTCCTGTCGGCTTGATAATACTCACTTCGATGATTAATTAATATGTTCTGTGAACGCGAAAAAACTGAAATGTGACCGCTCTCCCATAGTCATTCATGGTTACGCAGCAGACCTGTTGAGCTCCTACTGTATGGCTACTACTGGCGAGCTCTAATGAGAGCGAAACTTGAGTCTAGTGCTTCTTTTCGAAAGAGGCTGGCTGGAAAGTCTATCTGAATGCGAAGGCTGCAATCAAATGTGAGTGATGGTCAACTTGAAAATAAACGAAATCGCCGACTACTCATGAATAATCCTCGAGATTTGTTTTTCCAGTTGGCGAACAAAATATCCTTTTGACCGATTGCAGCATAACTGATTCGGTAAGCTTAAAAACTACCATACAAATTCCATAAACACCAATCACGGCTTGATTCATAGAGGTACAGTATGCTTCCTTACAAAGCAAACCATACTAAAACTAGTCATGTGGACATACTAACTGCTATCAAAGTGGCGTTGCTCAGTAGGGGTGAAACTTCGGTTTCGGAATTATCAACATTGCACACATTATTGTGTCGTGCCCAAGTGACAACAGTTAGGCGAGCGGTTTACCAGTGCGATGCAGACAAGAAGGGTATATAACTGTCAAACAAACAGGTTCCGTCACATTTATAGAGTACACGATTAGGTTACACAGAAAACAACTTACATTCATGTACAAATCGAACAGGGCGAGCATTTTGTCGCGATGTGTGAAAATAGCATCAGGCAACTTTCGGATCCAACAGTGCACAAATGGGTCTAGACCGAGGATAGTCGGTTTTAGATAAACCATACCACACCGGCTAACCGTAGCCGGGGATGCCACAGCCAGATCTGCCACCTCAAACATCATAGTCATCTCTTCCGTGAGTTTAATAATCTCTCCACTGCTAAGACACAATTTCTTGTTGTCGTCCAACACAGTGTTCATGTTCTCGATCCAGACCGCGTCTACCGGCCCATCGAAAACGTACCATCGCTTGTCTGCGTTGTTGGCGTTCACACCTTGACGAATCAACGTGCTCAGAATGCCATCAGTCCACTCGTGTGTGAGCATGTCAAATTCACCGTACAGCTGGCCCATGGTGATCGACTTGGGATTTAGCACATAAGTGTGTACTGACTGGAAGAAAGTCCCGTCCGGTGAGGGTTTCTCGCGTAGTGAGGTCAATGCGTTTTGGAGAACCTTGTAACACTGTCGGGACAGAACAATTTTATTAAAATGAGCGTTGAAGAAGTGTTGTGAACCAGATACCAATCTGTTGTAACTCACTGTATACTTTTACGCGTCAAGAGCGATCGACTGCTTAAAATCAAATATAAGCTCTTGAATTATTATCTTGAGACCTTGAGTGATCGTTTTTGGTTCATAAACTAACAGAAAACATCGTAGTTCACTCAGAATGATAATAGAGCACTTACGCAAGTCATGCTTGTTAAACATGCGGGTCATTTTAAACGTACACAGACTGTGAACTGTGCTTATTTGAGGATAAGCCACAATTTGTCTGGGAGGCCATAGCAGTTACTACACGAACAAAGTGTTACCGACCATACATGCATTGACATTGGCTCTGATTGGTTTGGATCGATGTGTTGTTCTCGTACATGTGGCCGAATGTATAAGTCACGCGATTTTTCTCATTCGGGCATATGCTGTTCACAAGCTTGGACGGTCTTTGCTCTTTTTGTCCGTCTGAACGAGTAAGGAACAAATCAGTTGCACGCTGGATAAATCAGCTCTAGGGAGGACTGGAAGTGATTGCGTTGTTCTGAGAGCGCAGGAAACAAAGTATCTGTGCCCGAGTTATGTGAAACGACTGGACTCTGCTCTTTGAAACAAACTTGAAACGAGAGATCCTCTGAAACAAAGTGGTTTTGCTACTCGTGATGCGTTACAGAGGCAGTCACTGTTTTCTCGTCTATTCACGTCGATTGTGTTGTCTGTCCAGTGTGAATATCGTACACCCACCATCGCCACCATTTGGTTCAGTACTTTGATGGTCTCGTTGTCTCAACACAACTTGACAGCAAATGACTTCAATATAGTTAGGAGAGCGGTAGCTGGCCTCATGATTTCCAGTAAACAAACAACCAGCACGCATTAGCTTTACTAGTCAGCATACTAGAGTCCCTCAAGTATGTAGAAAGCAAACGGTGGCCAGGAGTTCACTTGTCGATTCGAATAATAATTCCGTTCCACATGCCACTCCGTGGGTCCCAGATATGAAACAGCCCGTAATTTAGAACCATTTATTTCTCCGCTGTCTAGTTTTTCTATCAACCTGTCCGGAAAGATCAAGCAAACACTGTCAGAAAAGTATCCGAGCAACCACTGAAAACTCCCTGGTACACACCAGTTGGTTTACACTATCGCGAATGATCCGATAGAACAAAGAGATGGCTACCACTTCAGTGAACAGTCAAGGATTTCGATGGCTACCAGTTGAACACAATAGAGCATAGCTTCCGCAAGTCAGCTAACCCTTATCGACTGGTTTTCGAAACAGAGCATCAGATGTAGGCTTTACTGTTGCCGAGGCTCATCAGTAGTGGACACTTTCGTTAGGACAGCCATCAGAACTTAGGCCAACCGGCTCGTGAGGCAAACGTGTTGAACACTGCTGTACTCTGTCGGTTGCGGATTAAGCATGAGGAAATCATCGTACGAAACTGCTTAGTTAGATTCGTCTGTACTAAATGCACACTGGTGAAAAGCAAATGTGAAACAGTTATTTACTAAACTGGTTATCTACGAGATCCCACCGTTAATCCATATATGCGAACGGTTTGTAACCGTGACTAGAAATGGGAACAAAAGTGGAACAATGCTGACACTTGAATGCAATGCTGGGTGGAGTGAAGAACCGTCAAACATTTCTGAGATAGGGTTAAGCATTTGCCGTCATCGTGTTCACACCCTCCCAGACAGGTGATGTATCCTTATCTAGCCCTTGTTCGTCGGCCACATTGAATCAATGAGCTTCTGTTTTCTGATTGGTTGATTGACAAACTGGTTGCGTTTATGGCTAACATGACAAATTTGCTATGACTCTGTTCTGAATGGCATAAACCGGTGTACGCTATTATACTTTGTGTTCTGATCCCACATGGTTGACAGGGCTATGACAGAAATGTTGATTACCAACCGACAACAGCTGTTGCAAAAAATCGCGTGATTTTGGCTCTCACCAATGAATCGCGTCCTGTTAGTCCGCTGGTTCATAACCGCCACGGAAAAAATGCACTGGTGATTGAAGTGTGACGTGGCGTAACGAATCAATTAAGCCATCACCTGTAGCCTGGTTCCACTGTCATAAAGCTGGATGACACCTCTATCCAACACCTAACCATGTAGGCCAAAATCACTTGGCTACCTACCCCTACCTCTCTACCTCTCACCCTGTAACATGGTGGCCTCCTTGCTATAACCCGTCAATTTTGTCCACCGTGTCGCCCAGTGACCTTTGACCTCATTTTATGGGATTTGAACTCGCGATAAATACGACGGAAGGACGCTTTCTACGAAGTCTACAATGTGCGGATTAGTGCTGTCGATTCATCGAGTTCCTTTGAGAAGGATTTTGGTGGTGCTGTATCTCAACAACAAATCCGGAACTTAGATGCGGTCACCGTACAACTAGAACCATTTCAAATCCAATCCGGATCTTCTTACCACATCCGATCGACCGAACCGGTGTTCGGCGAACACAAGTGCCGCGTATAGATACATGCCCTCAGTGGACGATCTTCACGCACATCCTCCAATTATCGAGTGAGGGTAATTACTCAAACTGGCAGCTCGTCTCACTTATGTCTCAACCGGAACGTCAACAGATAGTTTCATGCACAAGATTAGCCATGCTGCACAATCATCCGTGCGACTTCATAGCCGCAAAATACGAAACACCAAGGTGTCGCCTGATACCCGACAAGGCTGACGAACTTTGGCCATTCAGATTGTTCGCTTAATGTTTAGATTCGTTTCTGTTCGCTTCACTAGTCTATTACTAATGTTTCCATTATTTGCAACTCACAGCCGCACAGATTCCATTTGACCAATTTCGGTTAATCATCCTATGCTTGAATTCGTTCCTAATCACTTAACTAGTCTTCCGGTTGTTTGTTAATCTTCGTTTTTCTTTGACTGTTTGTTGAATGCATGTAAAATCAATTTAATTTTCTCTGCGAATCTTTGGGTTCGTCTCATATATGCTATTGTCTTGCTTTGATTCGAGACGACACCGATTTTTACGCAATTAGTTGTCACTAATTCGCAACCGGTCGGTGAAACTGTTCGTTCGAGTTTTTGCACGTTTTTCTGTCAAGGTTAGGGGTATGGGAGTTTTCAGCGCACCTGGTTGGTACACATGGTCCATTTATGGGCAAATGGTCCTCATTCTGTCCTCCACAGTGCGATTCAAGCCTACGTTAAGGGCATATCTGAAACACTTGCGCCTAAGCGTCGAGCAAACATGCGAAAGAAGAAAGTCCCGGACAGAAAGAAAAACAGAGGCGCGCTCTTGAGACTTAAGTTCTACCAAAACCCTTACATCTAAATGCGAGCACCAAGGCCCCAACTTCTTTCAGAAAAGCTGTCGAGTTCATAGTGGCGGTGGGGTAGTATCCGCGGCTTGTAATGTACCATTTGCTCCATGACTGACATCTTCAAACAATGACACCGATTAGTCGATATCTCCTTTGATTTCTTGAAGCACAAACACTGAGTCAGGAGGGCCTCAACCTCGAAGAGGAATGCGATCACTAGTGGCCTACCTGATGGTGGGTGTGTTTGTTACTCTATACTACGTCATCTGTTGATGTTGAGAGGTGCATCTCTCAAAGAAGCAGGCAAGACGAATCGTGCAACATCGATCAATCCAGCCTCGGGGCTATCAATCTTCAAGACTGCAAACCAACATGTCGTTATTTTTTTCAACTTTGGAGGTGATCAACTGCGACCATTGTTGGTTTACTTTCGAATCAACTCTTGTGGCAACCTGACTCTTTCACCCGCCTCAGAACACCTATTTTGCCTGACCTGTCATCCCATTGCTTTGGCTGAACATTCCACATAACTAACACATCCTAACCAGTATAGTCTTACCACCACTGAGGAATCCTGCCTTGGCGCTGTTCGTTTATGGCCCGACGAAGACAGAGACCCAATCTCCATCCAGTACAATAGCTTTGCCAGTTTGCGCGGTGGGACTATAACACACACTTTCAGGTTAACATTGTCTACGCCGGAAGCACAGAATGAGTCCTATGTTCACACAGACGCGCATTCCTAACCGGATTGTCTGGGCATTACCGGTTGAATTAGAATGGCTTGTGTCACCAATCACTTCTGGTGTAGTATCTCAAAAAATCTCTATCTGAAATGAGACAAAAATTACTTAACACAGAGAGGATGGATTGAAAAACAAGACTTGAGCTTGTTATTTTTGTTAACAGCAAATTTAATAAAACAGTACAGTTGACTGTCAATCCTCACCTTCGTCTTCCCCGACCCAGTTGGACCGACCAACATCAGACCGTGACGAACAACTGTGGTCTCAAACAGTTGAATGCACTTGTGCAAAAATCCTGCATATAAAAAAGATGAGACAAAATAAACTCGACGTGTATACTTTACTATCGGGATGGATCAGACGGGTAACTTCAAATATTGAGCAACACAATAATTCTGGTTTTTCAGAAGGATGTTAACAACAGTGATCATTTGCGCGTTCTCCATGCAGTATGTCCACTTGTTAAAGTAAAGAAAGAAAGAAAACCGGCAGTGATTAGCGACTAGTATAGCCAAAAAAAATCCTCAACGTCGCTTGAAATGTTTTATGATCAGTCTCAGTATGCACTCTAAGCGGCTGGCTAAAAGAATCTGACATTTTAGCGAAGCGCCCCAAGACGGTATGGTTAGTATGCGATGCTTAGTGTGCAGGGTTGCCCAACAGAAGTGCATATATAACCTAGCGGGGGGGGACGTTTCGGTTGTGTATATGAAAGCACAGAACATCACGGTTCGTGCACAGCTCTGTGGTTACCGTACATTTCGGGACTACAAGATGGGTTTTTGACTGATTTGGTCGGTCAGGCTTTTGTTCATTTACAGTCTGAGCATTTCTCATAATTTGATGTGATCAAGGAATCACAAAAAGCTATCACGTCTGTGCCAGTTAATGCGCTGAGACTAACGACTTCCTACCGAGCACGTCAGAGGGAAAGAACTGAGGAGTGTCGTTCATTGTTCTGTAGGAATCTGAGAAAAAATGTTCCACTGTTCTTGACACGGCGATGAGATCACGTTGAAAAATTCAAATCGTTGGCAGCAGTTTGATTAGGTGAACTGTGGTCATTCAGTGTGAAAACCACTTACTGCCCAAACATGTTTTTGAAAAAGCTCACATAAGTTATGTGTGCAGTTATATGCGAATCAGTTGATCTGTAAGAGACCATGAGCTCCAAGAACGTGAGTATGCTACCTGGAAGCGATTGAGACGATTTTTATGGTGTTGGTCAATGCACTGAATAACACTTGACGTGAAATAGTCGATCCTCTTCGTCCATATGAACAACACAAAAAGGTAAGTTCATTTCGTGCATTCTTTTCAATCGTAAATGTGTAGCACCTACAATTAAAATAAGCGAACAGTCAGTTGAAAACAAGTGAATAATTATCCGTGGCTTTCTGGAACTACCTTGACTGTGGTTAAGGGAACCGACGCAGGCTCAACGTAACTCTTAAATCGTATTTCAAACATACCACAAGCTTGTGACAGGTGACTAACAAGGTCTCAATAAACTTGAGCAGCTCCACCCGATTGCACGTTGTGGCCACACGGAATGATGTAACGGTCGTTAAATGGATCCATTCCATTCCCTTTCAAAGCACCACTTTGTTCTGCCCTAACTGTCTGGAGGACAGTTCAGCTTGGGAAGCTCTCTGGTTTTTGTCAAACAGCTTTGCTTATACAAGACTGTTGTCTGACCTGACCAGTGAACATAACTAATTTTGACTGAAACCAGTTGTTCCCGACTGCTGTACGAAATATGCATACAGTTCTGGCAATGGTAAGCTCTCAAGTGCACAGTATTTACATAACATTGGGTTTCGTTCAATTCTATCCTAATCAACTCAACTGGCAATGCTTGTCTAGATGAGAATGATCCCGAAGCAATTTGGTTATCAGGACACTAAGTTATGCAAAAGTAAGTTTGTCAACAAACGTTATAAACCTCGACAGACAGTAGTTTTTGATCCAAGCTGTTAACTAATTTCATTTTGCGTTGATCCACTAAACTCAAGAAAAACCAGGTAAGTAAAGCATAGATAGGGGTCTGGTTCAATCGAAGGGCATCGAGACTCTTACAAACCATGGCTCTAATTGGTCTGTCATTTTCCATACTATTAACGGAGCTCAGAAACATGTCTTCAGTTCGACGATTCCAAGTCCCTGTTACTGAACCTTGAAGATTTTCAGACAGACAGACAGAGAGAGAGAGAGAGAGTAAGAGGATGGAAAACAGGAGACCTGATCTCGATGTTTTGCATTTTGTCTTATTCACGCGGGTGATGAGCTCTACCTAATTCTTTGCCGCTCAATAACAATGAACACAGGCCGTGTATCAGCCATCAAGAGAAATTAGCTCGATGGATTTCCGTATTACCCCAACGATTCCTGTCAATCGCACGTAGTCTGCACATGTGCTATTTCTTCCAATAGTTAAACCGACCTTATAATGGGTGCCATTTTATTCTCTCTACATTAAATAGGATTCATTTTTGAATACAATAAAGACCGCCGTCCGCGCTTACTTTTATTCAATTCTCAATAACTTCCAAAGTAACTGTATGTATGCAAACAGGGTAGATACTATTTGGTTTTCAAAATGGAAAATTTGTATGACATTCCTTTTTTCGAAAGCAGACGTAGGGAAAGGTTAAAAATCAATTGTACTCACCTTCGACGTCGAGCAACCCCATTTTACCACAGGATGTTTTCAAAGCAGTTGTCAAATCACCATAATCTATAGGTGCTTCCCTAAAAGTGAGATAATTAAACGTCATCGGAATATCACATTATACTACACAGAGAGAATGCGCCTGGTTACAAACAATAATTTAGGTAACTTACGTGAGGTAGCTGAAAAGCAGAAAAAGAGGAGATAACGGGAATAAAACGAGGCATCAATGTAATTAACTTTGCCACTGCTAATGTGACAAAATGTTCGATTGACTATTGAAAACGTACCGAATGTTGGGGAATAAATCTGAGACAATGCCGTTGAATAGCTTCAAATCGTCGGATAAGAATTTGGGCACGTTGACATCCCGAATGGCACGCAGGCAAATGAGGTCCTGGAAGTGGATTGATAAAGTGCTCTTAGATTGACTGCTAGTAAAGCGGTGCCTTATGATGAAGGATACAGTCTAGAGGCAAGTTTTAAGGTTTAGCTGTTTCCGTATCACGAATGATTTCCTAAGAAAAAGGGTCAATTCAGATAGATCAGTTATCTTTCCAAGTAACTGCAAGATTAAATCAACAGTCGGTCTACGTAGAAATTACGTAATTATTAGGTTCCGCACAAAGTTACTGATTCTCGTGTAATTAACAATCGATCATAACATTCAGAAAGTGATTTCACAACTACTTTTCTCCTTGTGTGGATCATTATGATGAACGCTTAGATGAGCAAGATTTGTAGAGGGTAGTGCAGAAGCTGCTGGTTTAATTATCTTTCCGATAGGTTACTATACCTTCATACATATCTGTTTTATTTTTGGGCACGAAATTTTCCACTACATGGTAAGGCAATTCACTTTAGTACGCTAGAATTTCCACATTAAAATTCTGGGCGTGAGGGCAAGAACGTGATTGGTCCGACTAACTCGAAAGGACAAGCAATCTCAACTGGAGCACGTCACACTGACTACTTCGACTGAGGAAGTGAGACGGGTTATTCGAGGGCTGTTAACTGCTTTGCGTAATCAAAACGGGGTTAGTGTTCAAAATGGAGCACAGATCATCCCACCCTCCTCCCACTAACTCATCAACACTGTGGGCCGTATTGGTTCCTTTGGCAGGGTTGTCTGTGGATCCCACCTTCAATGTGAGTGAGTTTTGGGGTCGTGGTAGACCTCGAGGTATAATGTGAGGATGAACCAGTTTGTGAAAACATTTCTATTATTCCCCTTGTGTACATGACTGCAGGATGCAGGTACGCTGGCACAAGTCCCGAAACACGTAGACGTATTGTCGAAGCATTCGAAAAGAGCGATGCCAGGCACATGGTTGCTCTTCTGAACGGGACCGAGTGTAATACCGTTTACGAATGGCTTAATATGGACTGCATCAGTTATGAAGCTCAACCTCGCAAAGAAAATGGAAGCAAGTTTCTAACGGAACCAGAGATCGATATGTTGCTAGGATGAATTCCAGTAGACTCAATGATTGTACTGCAGTTTTTGATATCAAGTGTGAAAGGTGAGTTTGAGAAGAACTTGTCAGCAACAACGATCAGTCGATATTTGGACGGCCGGTGGATAACTGCCAAGAGACTGTGTCAAACATCCGTTGGAATGATGTTAAATGAGTATATGGAATTACAACGACTGTTTACTTATCGACTGATGGAGTGTTATGCAAATTTAAAGGCTATTTGCCTCAATTTGTTCTGTACGAGGTCAGTGTGACTTTTGATATACAGATTGGGAATAACACAACGTTTCGAGCAAGTTGTAATACTCTACGTTTCAACCACCTCGGGTGGCCTTCCTCAGGAGTGTTGTCAGTGTGACTTTCATTAAAAAGAACATGAGCATGCATCTCAGTGACAAATATCCCAGGCCATAATCTTCATTTGATTGGACCTATGACGTCCAGCTCGATAGTATGCTATACGATTAAGAGGAGGACATACAACGGCAGCGATTGCAAGGGCTGGCTGAGAACCCTGACAGATCAGATGAAGATCGGTACACCCATGTAAGACATTGTACGGATGTGCCCAAACACACCGTGTCACACGGATCTGGAAAGTGCCGAAGAGTTATATAAGAAGGACAACTGTCACGACTGACACCTTATTCACCAGTGTTAAGTCTGACTGAGAATGTCTGGAGCATGGTGAAAGCAAGAGTTAAAAGGCAACTACAAGTGTGTCACGAGACAGTAATAAGCGGAGATCCTCAGGGTGTGCAAAGTCAACAGGAATAGAGAATGCGGACCCTGGAAAGAATGGTTATTTCCGCAATGTACGACGTCACTGGAGACCACGATGGTGTATACAGTCGATGGACGATGGAACGATGCGGTCATAACCGTAAACCCACATTTTCTCAGTGAAAGAACACTCCTCCATTCAGAGCAACCAAAATTCAACTGATTTAATACTTCCCATTTTTTGGAAGTTATTACCGATCAAGCTAATGCATGGTATATGAGCATGCCTAGACAGCGTCAGATCTTCTTCTCTGGTTGAACCGTTGAGAACAACAGAGCTACCTGCATATTTTAGATAATCCAGTGTTTTACGTTCACCACTGAAAATAGTAAATGAACTGTTAGGATCTCGCAATGTGTCGTCTATCGTTATTAGTTGCTCGAACCCCTACAGCGTCGATTGTCAAACACCTCATGATAACAGGTCACCAGATTGACCCACTTAGTTCATTCCAAATGTTGTTACGTATTCGGAACCAGAAGCCACTGGACTTTAGCGAAGCTAAGCTGATCGGAACTCAGTAGCCGACTCTACGGGCACAAATGTGGTTGAAGCAACCCGTTTGCGACTAATAAGTGTAAACGAATTGTTGACATATCAGAACATTTGTCTTCTTTCTGCATTGATGAAGGTTTTAGAGGAGAACCAGTGTTTCAGGAAGCAACTGTATTGATCGGTTGTTCGCCGCGAACCGTTAACTGCCTTTCAGTGGACTTTCAGTTGACAAAAGTCTGGGCTGACTGGAGAGTTCATAGGAATGCGACAGTTGTGATCGATTGTGAGAGGTGGTCGTTGTACATAAAGCTAAAATTCCTTACTAAAACTTGATTGGTGTCTCCGTTTATACGGCCACCTCGTAGAGTACAGATCCACTGGACTACCCCACACACACACACACACACGCCGATCATAGTTACTACGATTTCGGATTCATTAATTGGGTCACTGTCGCTCACTCTGTGTAATCAAGGTCATGGTGGAGCTTCTCTGCTCTCTGTCACCAAACGATTTCCAGTCCAACATTGACGTCAGAATGACTCAATAACCCAACTGGCTTTGCTTGATTGACCTCTGCCATGGTGACCATGGATGTTCTAGTTTTCCTATAGTTACCAGGTTGCAACGTAAGATGAACTTCGGTCAGTGACACTTCCACTCCGTGGCCACCTGCTTAGATTGGGAAAGATGCCTGTATCATCACCCAGTATCACTCATTAAATGATGCCGTGGTAACTCGGTCTAATGTTTAGTTGACCTCACTTGGAGTTGACATATGAATTTCACAATAATCAACTAACCGGACCAGAATATCAATCAGAAGAGGATTGTCAAGGAAATCCTCTTCATATTCGATTGTACTTCATTAACTGAGCACAACTAAGATAAGCTGTCCTCAAGTCAACCCCAGAAGTTGCTTCATGGAATTTGGGAATTGACTATTCGGCATATACACAACAAAAGGTGTATAGTCCGTACACGCTTGGACAAAATAATGGACAGGGTGGTTTTCACCATTCAAGTAGCGTGGGAAATATATTGCATTGTGCACACTGGTAGTCCAAACATTCAGTCAGGGCCAGTGTACGTCTACTAGCCGGCTCGGGTATGGTGCTAGAAGGGAGTGGCTCTTAAAATCGACTCGCCGCACCTGTATATACGTGCGCACGGTTCTTGCTGTCGAATAGGATCGATGGAGGATGTTGAGATGTGGTCGAATCCCATAGCAGATGAATCCAGGACAACACTAGTAAGTGGTGAGGGATTCTCGGTCCGTATGTACTGATCATCCACAATCGTTTGCGGCTCTAACATTCTGTTAAACTTTCCAGCCAGCCCCTTCCAAAAAGAGGTATCACCTCTTAAAAGAACGAAACTGGAGTATAGCGCATTTTTGGAAAGAGTATGGCTGAAAAAATTTATGTAAATGCGAGAAGTGCTGTTATTTGTGAGCGTTATTTAACCCGGATAAACCATAATCTTCTACCACCCACCAGTATACATTTAATGGTTAGGTCATCGGAAGCGCATGGCCGATTTCATAGTTGCTGAAACCCATCACATGTGCACACCCACCAAATACGCAACTAGAGAGACGGTGGGTGTTGAAATTTGTGATTAATAGTTAATTCAATGTTTTGAACTAACTAGACAAGCTTCAAAACAGGAGATTCAAACATGAGAACGAAAGTGGAATACAGAATGCATTAGATAAACTATAAAAACGTGTCCTTATGAACATCACGAACTCACACTCCTACCTTTTCTGTTAAAGTCACTAAACGTGTACGACAGTTGATTTTAGGGTCTGTTTTAGTCGAACGATACACTCCAAACCTTCACATTCAGAAAACAATACTCATTGACCGGTTGACTTAAGATATCTGGCAATTCATTTCGTATCAGGTTACGCCGTAAGGGACTCTGGTACACTGTATGAAGTAAATGGCTCATCTGGTACTTAGTTTTTATTTACATAGACTGGGCCATATTAACCTTTCCTGTTTTGTTAACAAAGAGGGTTATTATTGTTTTATCAGATTCGGGACTTAGGTGCTCATATTCGACATATATTTGCTCTGAAAGCCGTTTGCCCGAAACTAATTATATCCCACTCTTCCTCTCCCTCAGTTCTGCGTCCATCCAGCTTTCTTGTATATTTCTTGCTAAAATTGACTATTCTTAGTTTAGATTATTGATGAGTAGTCGGGAATTTCGGTTATTTCTAATTTGAACATCACACCCTTGATCGCAGCCTTCACATTCAGATAGAATTTGCAGCCAGCCTCTTTCGAAAAGAAGCACCAGACCCGAGCTTCACTCTCATTAGAGTTCGTCAGTAGTGCATATTCTTGCCACGGCCGGGAATTGAACTCCGCCCACACTTTCACGAGGCAATCTTGTTGACCACTGCGCTACTGACCTCACATTAGGCACAACCGAATTGTCACATCTGAGTCTAGTGCTTCGTTTCGGAAGACGCTGACTAGGAAGTCTATCTGAATGCGAAGGCCTTAATCAAATGTGAGTGATTTTCAACCTGAAAATTCTTAGTTCAATTAGCTCTACACACATTACATAATTTTTCACCATCGTTTTCGAACGTTTGACATGAGTATACATTTCCTTTACCTTTATCGTGTTGTATTATAACATCATCTTCAATTGCTATCACAATTTCTTTTGATCATTTCATCGAGCATGAACCATTTCGAACTATTGCATTGATTAAACACTAACGTTGTGCTTAACCGTACATGTCACTAACATTGATTTCATCAAGATGTTCTTCACTATAGGGCTTCCGCGACTTTAATCGGGGAAGCATTGTCTGAAGTTATTCGCCTTCATTTCAAACGATTTTTATTAGAATCAATGGCGAACGGAACAATGTTTGTAACACGATGTTTGCATACATGCTACCTCATCAGTCCAAGTACAAACTACCACCACTAAATTGAGTGTACGCGAGGAATCCTTGGAAAATTTAAAAATAGACCATCATCAACACATCAATAGAGTATCGGCATACAAGTGCAAGTATTTAATCCTGAGACAATCGGAGCACAGAATAGATAATATATCGATAAGTGATTTGCTGCAAATGGTCGAGATGCTTATCTGTATGTGTCACTCGACTGGTTTTCGTTCAGTGCGACTCGATAGCCTCCTGGTTTTTAATATCTGAGCTGTTACCCATCAGTCTATCAGCTATGGTACTGGGGAGCGGTGTCAGTCACGTCCGTCCGGACAGCGCACACTTGAGGCGTGTATGCGTGCATTCATATTAGACTCTAAATCCAGGTTTCTTCAGTAAATACAAAACGCTGCGGTAACACGTCATCAGTTTAAACTATGTAACGATTAGTCAGTCCACCTCATCAACCGATCACTTACCTCATCCATGTCTGGATTTTGCCGTTTGAGATTGCCGGCAGCGGATATAACGCTTTTCACTGCGCGCATTCCAAAGTCGTAGTGATCTTGAGTGCTCAACTGTTCAGAAGACAGTCTGAAAGTGGTCACAATCTTTTTGGACAGTAGACGTGCATCGGAGAAACCGAAAGAAAACAACGAGATTTCCGCAATAAGCGCATAATCTGGCACCATCATGGCAACCGGACGGAATAACGCCTTCAAGTTGTCCGGCAATTCCGTCCTACCGGCATAGCCGGGGTTCATGGTAATGAACACAGCACAAGATGGTTTCAGAACCAGTTCATCACCCTCGAAGATGAACCGATCCAGACGTTGTTGTTGAGCTTTTTGGATGGTGGTAATTTGTTGCGCGACCACCGATAACACCTCAATATCGATTCGATTGAACTCATCAAAACAGGCCCATGCGCCAGCCGAGGCAAGGCCTTTGAAGAATTTACCCATAGCCATGAAGTCCAGTTGGTCAGAACAGTTGAATACGACGCATTGGATTGCAAAAGCTTTGCCCAAATCCTTTGTTGTCTCTGTTTTCCCCGTTCCGGCAGGACCTGCCGGCGCTCCACCAAATTTCAAATGCAGCGCTCCGGTAAGTGTCAGGTAGCAACGATCAGTTAGCGGAGTAATCACCAACCGTGTGGTATTACCCAAATATTCATAACCATAATTGAATTCTGCATTGACAGCACGAAGCTTCAGTTCTTCTTCTTGTGAGTTCCA